>JAPKLX010000043.1:1862258-1914167 GCA_026898415.1 Leonotis leonurus | reverse complement strand
GAAACATCAGATACGGTTAAATACAAAGAATTAGGACTGATCAGTCAGACTAGAACTTTCTCAAAGAAATGCTTTTGTGAACATAGGTGCTTTAGAGACAAAAATCCCTATGTATCACTCAGAATGGCTTGACAGTTATATATGTAAGTGTGCGATTTCGGCACGTGTCTACTGAGTACAATTTGTACTCAGCCCTGCATGTATTTCTAAACGTGCAGGTTAAGAACGAAGAAGATACGGGTGCTACGTTGGGCTTTTTTGTCGGTCTCCTAGTAGCTGACTCTTGGGGGTTCTACGTGTCTTCATACACGTAGGATTTCATTACGCGATCCTACATTTCCGCTGCTAGACCCTTATGTAATAAGACCGAGTCTTGAACTCTTTAATTTAGTTACGTGATGTAACGAGCTTATGACTCTGACTTCATGAATTTACGGAATGAACCCTTGATTTATGTTATGAGAGGAATATTCATTGTCTTACTCTCGTCATTTATTCCTTTCATTAGTCACGTTCCCGGCTTTACTAGACTTAGTAGAAAGCGGGTGTGACAAGAAATGAATGGAAAGAAACCGATTTAGGAAAATATTTATCATTTGGCAAAGTAGGAACATAAAAAAATAGGAAAAAGCAAGAAAATGACTTGCACAACAAAATTTTAAATGCAACTTAAAATCCTCAAAAATAAAATCTACCATTGGAGTCACATTTAGAAACAACTTCGGCATAAACTAAATTTTAGCAAATTTAAATCTTTCTCTTATGGTATTTACCTTATAATTTTTTCTTCTAAACCATGAATCGAAACCTTTGTACTGAGTCGGCTAAGTTAGGAATTGAGTTGGCCAAGTTGAGGGGTGAGTCAGGGCGAGACGGGGTAGGGCTCTCTGATTGGGGTGTTTGAAATAGAGGAGTTAACATCGGAGGCTTTTGCCGTACTGGCCGTCGGCCGATGGACAACGACAACCTCAATGGATGTGATACTGTGCACCCAAAATGGGGGGCTGGAAAGGCGGTGACGGTGTGACTGTAACCTCGTCTACTGCTACTATTTTTTGTTCTTCAATGTTGGAGGGGCAGCCGATGGTATTGGGAGTGAGAATCTGAGAGAGATGAGAGTAGAGGGTGAACATACGCTTAATCATCTAAGTTATTAAAGAATCATATTTTTCTCATTTTGTCCAAATTCCTTATCCATGTATATCTTTTACTACCTCCATCACACTAATCATGACACATTTTTTTTTCCGACAGGGTTATTAAGGAGAGTGTATAAAGTAGTGTAAAAGTGATAAATGTGTAGAATCCACTCATTTTTTTAAGGGATAATTTTTAATATTTTTGGAATGTATGAAGCTTAATGGGATGTCCCAATAAAAGAAGTATGTCAAGTTTAGTGGAACGGATGGTGAATTATATATACATTCAACATTCATTTAAATAATATAATTAAAGATAAAACTTTTAAAGATTTGAAAAGAAAAAAAATTAAAGTGTCAATTAAATTATTTAAGTTATATTTAGGTTTTTTATTTTATATTTATAATTTTATAACTGGGCGTAGCGCGATTAAGACATTGACGTAGTTTTAATTGCTCAAATTTATTTCAAGTTCAAGGTTTAAGGTGCGTTGATTTATTTATGTTATGTCATTATTATTGTTGTCTATTTTAATACTATGCGTTGACCTTGTATTATTACGAAACTATGTTGATGATAAGTAAAGTCATTATTGAAAGTCACCTTAAGTTTCTCTCACACTATGTTATATGCAATTATGTTATATCTCCAAGGGCCCATCAAATGGGTCTAGGACGTCATAGTCCTTGATATGCCATCGTGCGAAATCAAGTCTATGTTAAGATGGTCGTATGTGTTTACCGTTTTATTAACATGAATAATTTTTGCATAATATCACACACTAAGTATACGTTTGCATGCTCACTACCCACATTAACATTTCAAGTACTTTAAGTTCGAAAGCGCGTGGAAAGTTGAATGACATATCATGATATTTAAGAAAAAGTTATACATTTTTATAGTAAGTACTTTTGATACGCATTTATAAATTAAGTGTTTTTGCAAGAATAGAAGACTTGAATGTAAATGCATTTTGATTGACTTGAAAGCCAATATTATTATCATGCTTAAGTCTATTACGATTGTTTTAAAAAGTTTATCAGTTTATTTCAATTTACAGATTTTTTAAGTTAAACTTTTTATTTTCACTAAGTAATTTAAAAAATATTTCACTTATTTATATTTTATATTTTATTTAAATTATTTTTCACATTAAATATTTATTAAAGTTGTATAAAATTAGGGTGTTAAAGGGTATTCAAGGAAATAAAAAAATGTTTCAGCTGTAGTTGGACTTGTCGGTGATCCCATTTTCTGGTAATTATTGTTTTCATTTTCCACCGAGAAATATCAAAATGTAAATAAATATGAAAATTGTTATTGCTCACTCACTCACAACCACATTAACTGGGCAAATTACGAGATTCGTTACTAGCAGATAGAAGGAAATATTGAGGGATACTAGAATGTGTTAGGTGAGATGTGAAAACAAAGGGAATGAATCCCCCCATAAACATGCAGGACCTTGCCTTAATTTCTTAGATCGACGGGGAATCCACCTTCACACATGTCCATAAATGATTTTCACGTGTAAATAATACTACAAAAATAATGATATTTTGTAATTAATAAATGTATGAGGTGACATATACTTTGTTAATTGTGAATTTTAATACAAATAATAAAAAATATAATGAGTAAAAACTATGCTGAAAGTTTAAGTGACCAAATTTCCAATCAGGATCTCTATCCGTGTTACATTTCCTATTACAGTAATAAAATGGTGACACGTGGCATAATTAATGGTGTAAAATATAAAATATATATTTTCCTTATATATACCCTAAATCTTGAACCCTAATCATGCCACATGTCACGATCTTATTAATGCAATAGAAAATGCAACACTATTAGGCAATAGATGATCCCGTTCCCCAAATTTCCTCATCAACACCTCTCAATTATTGTTTATTTAGATAAAGACAATAGTAACGTAATAGAAATAGAGACTATAGTTTTTAACTTGACAACACTTTGTACTGTAGCAATTGTTTAGAGGGATAAGACAAGAAGAAAGTAGCAAACTTTGTCTTATTGTTGTTGTGACCAAATATCTTACCGAAATCAAAGAGATAGAGAAGCTGGTACAGACGATTTTGAGGATGAGAAAACGCAAAATAAAGATAGAAGAGGATATCACCAAACGTCAACGAGTTTGGTAAACAAAGGCGACATATTATCATAAAGTACTTTGGCGGCCAAGGAAACGGCAGCCTCAGTAGGATGATAGGAGTCCCAGAAGTAGTATTGGTCTCTGTTGGTGCAAGGTGTGGATCCCACCACGCAGTGGCCCATGCTCTCCACTGATACCGGGCAGCACGGCTCGATCATCACCGTTATGTTGCCGTAGGACGGGTTGTCGGTGGCGTCGGTGGTGTAGTAGAACTCGGCACCGGCGAGGCGCTTGTTGAGGCCGGCGAGGAGGCTCTCAAGCTTCTCGTTGAAAATAACAGCGGCAGCATTGCTGGCTTCGATGCAGGTGACGTCGCCGGGTGCGCCGTAGGTAGAGATCTGCTGCGGAATGCACCCTATCTGCCCCAGCGCCATCACCGCTACTTTCCTGGCCCCGTTTGAGTAGAGCCTCTGTAACAAAAACATGTTGAGAAATGCAGAATTTTGATAATTAGTAAGTTGAATATATACATATATATGTTTCAGTAACTGACTCTGAGCTGCTTGGAGTATTGGTTGATGGCGAGAGCAGCGAATTGTTTGGGTGTATAGTTGGAGGTGGAGGCGTAGTATTGGGGAAGATAGTTGCCTAGGTAGTCGTTATTGCCCATTCCTACGTAGTATAGGCATGAATTTAAATGCTTTTTCGCTGCTTTCTTGCTTCCCAGTAATGCGGTTACTCTCGAGATCGTGGCCTCATGGTTCGCGAGTTGCTCGTTCAAAGTTACCACATCTCCCTTCAAAGAAACAATTAAAACAGAGGAGAATAAGTCAATGCAGTTGGGCAGAGAGAGGCTGCAGAGAGGGAGGAAGAGAAAGTACAAAGACGTATCCAGATTCGTCGAGAATTCCAGCACCGCCGGAGGCATAGTTGACGCCTCCGAGGATGTCGGAATCTGTGATATTAACGAATGGTGGAATGGGTTTGTCTAACCCCAAGAATTCAGCTGTCGTGGAAAAGAGAACCAGTTAATAACGCTGTATATAAAGGCAAGTTAGAGGTAGGTTAGTGCAATTTAATTGGGGTACCAAGGAAATCGGCAGTATTGCGACCATTGTTGAATCTGCCGGTGGGGCCAGCCGGGAAATCAATGCCGTAAGGCAAATAATTAACTTTTGCAGCCGTCTGCAGGTAATTGTTGTTGCCATTATCGACCAACGAATCACCAAAAATGAAGAAACATGGGACTTGTGGTTTGGTAACAATGCAGGTAATTGGGAAAAATAGGAGATTGATGATTAGTAGCAGCAAGAAGCAAATCAAAGTCATGTTAGAATGTGGTGTGGAGAGGTGTGAGCCAAAAACAAAGGCAAGGTGTCTCCCATAAATAGGCAGGACTTTGACCTGGCAATTCAAGATAACTAGTTTGTTGGATTGAAAGGCACCACTAGTTCTTTACTCTTTAGTGTGACAACCTTCTTCCCTCTTCCCCATAGTTTTCACGTGCTTGGATATTTTGTGGCCAAATTTCCTGAATCTCATCAATATTAATAATTCTTTTATCCTACTACTTCTGTAATTTACTAGTGTCTGCTTTGCCAATTATTGCACATGATATGTGTGTAATATATCAACTGAGGCACTATAACTTATATGGCTTGTTAGTTGTCGCATGCATAGGAAGATATAGTTTACACAACACGCCCTCTATGGGTAACGATTGTGAGTTACTGCTATTTATTAACATATATAAAATGAATATCCATACTAAATTACAGGTGAGGAAATATGTAACGTTAGGTTGTGTTCTATTATTAAGGGATAAGTTATACGTCCAAAATGAAAGATTAAAAATATAATCACTCTTTAATTTTTTTTTATTTTTTATTTCTCTCTTCTATCTAAATTTTAATGTCACTGTTTTTTCTTCATTCATCACACTTAGGAAGGGATAATACTATCACTCCAAATTTAAATTGATAATATTATGCTTCTTTAGAGTATGATGGGGAAAAACAAATGGTAAAATTATAACTTAAATAGAAGAGATGAATAAAAACCCTTTTGGATAGATAAATTTATTCCTTTAAAAAATACAACGTTAGTAGTTTTTGAAATTCCAATATTATCATATGTTCTGACTATCTTCTCACCTCTATTAATTTTTACTAATCCAATAATAATTGTTAAAAGTGAAAATCTTAATAATATAATAAAGATTTATAGTATATGTACAAAGATTGGTGCTTAAAAATAATTATATGTCCTAAATCTGTGTAAGGATTGGAGCTTAAAATAATTATATGTGCTAATTAATGTTGATAATGAAACTAAAAATATTTATGATATAGTGAATCATAATTTAAATTTTGAAAAAAATAAATTTTTTAAATACTATATATCCTAGCCTAATTTTGATTTTGTGAAACCTAAAAATAAGTAAAAGTGATATTAAATGTTAAAAATAAGTATATATTATATTTGAATATGATTAGGGATGTCAATGGGTGGATCATATCCGGACCGATCCTGAACCGTTTAAAGAACCATTAGTTTTGAAGTTGCGGTTCTGGTTTCGATTCCGGTTCCAAACCCACTTAGAACCGGAACCAATTATAGCAGAATCGGCCCAGACTGTCCATCCCGGTTCCACCAGATCCAGAATCATTTTTTAAAATTGTATTTATTGTTTGATTTTTTAACTCAACTTCAACTCGATTCAGGGCAAAACACGAGAATAATTTTTTAAGGTTGTACTCTCTCCGTCCTATTTAAGATGATTCCGTTTGACCAAAACTGTAAGTGCTTTATTAACTTTTGGGGCCATCTTGAATGGACAGAGGGAGTATTTATTGTTTGAATTTTCAACTCAACTCAACTCGATTCGAGTACGAACACGAAAACCATTTTTAAAATTTACTTTTATTGTATGAATTTTCCCTATGACCACAAATTTAAAATAAGAAATAGATACAATTTTCAACACAACATTTTCATCTTATTTGTAACTTGTTTTCCTCAATTCACTCACATATCCAGTAATCAATATTAAACAAAGTTAAAGTATGAATATGTTACTTTTATTATGAACTCAATTCACTCACATCTCCAGTAATCTAGTAGTTGATGAAATTCGAATACTATCATATCTTGTGACTATATCCCTTTGTAGGATGTCAATCGTACCAACCCGCTCGGTTTTGGATTACCCGTTTGGATTATCTATTTATTCGGTTCGGTCTAAATTGAGTTTAATTTTTTCGCATTAAAAATTTACAACCCTACCTTAAACTTAAACCTTCGGTTTTCGAACTAACTCATGGGGTTATCTGGACTATAATTTTACAAAAATATTTAAATATAAGTATAGTTTTTTATGATTCCATGTTCAAAAATAAATATGCAAAATATCTCATATAATAAAATTATAACACACAGTAAAAGATCAAATTTAACATTAAATAAAATCAATAGAAAATATAATGATATCGTAACAAAAATGTGTCATAATTATTTTTATGAAGCAATTGATTAATTAGTATGTATGATAAATACAACTTTTGCATAGAAAATTAAATATATCCCACAAATATTTTTTATTTGACTTTTTTATTATGTTAATCGGGTCAATTCACACGATTTTCAGGTTAGCCATATCGGGTTTGAATTGTTTTCGGTCCAACTCATTCTGGTTAAAAAATGTTTCAGTTATAAATTTTTGATTTTAATCCTCTTCAATTTCGGATTGGTGTTTGAGCTCATCTGTCATTTCGGGCTAATTGACGTTCCCATCTCGTTGTCCCTCTGTTATTTTATACTATTCCAAAATAATTATTAAAAATTGATAAAAACTAATATATAATAAAGATTGATCAATATATGTACAAAAATTGGAGCTTAAAATAATTATATGTCCTAGTGTTGATCGGGAAACCAGTAATAATATGAGTAAATGAGAGTGTGAGTAGGGGTGTCACGGTACGGTATACCTTACTAAAATTGTCATACCTTATACCTTACCTTTACCTTCGGTATGAAAAATTTCATACCGTTACCTTACCATACTTTTCGGTATACCTTAGTTCGGTATACCTTATTTTCGGCATGACATTTTTACATACATATACCTTACCTTATTTTCGGTATACCTTACCTTACTTCGGTATACCTTTCTTTTACGGTATACCAAAACTTATCATTTTCGGTATACTTTACCTTATCACGGTATACATTTTTTCGCAATATAACAAAATTTATTTATAATAAAAAACACACATTAAACAAAGTCTAAAATATTAAAAAAAAACACTAAGTGTTATTTTTTTAATAACATAATTTTTAGATAAAATACTAATATCATATAATCAATTACAAATATATTAACTAACTATATTATTGTATTTTTGTATAAGTAACTAGATTTAGGTATATAAATTATAATTAATTTGGACATTATGCATGATATATTATAACAAATTAATATATATTCGTTAAGTATATATTATAACTTATATTATATTTAGTAACAACAATATGTATTCATACGATCATATTAAACACTTATGTTTTTAAAGCTTATATACTTTTAAATTATAGTTATCTTTATGTTATTGTCATTAATTATATAAATATTTAGATTGATATGATCGTTTTAAAAAATAATTTAGTAGATCGTGTAATTATATCACAATTATTTAATTATGTAACAAAAAAATATATATAATAGTTTATCATTATTATTAAAAATAATTATTATAATTTATTGTTCAATCTTTTTAATTATTAATAAACTCACATATTTTATAGTTTATTATTAATATTTATTAATTATAATTCATAATTTATATATAAACAATTTTGTTATAATTCAAATTGAATATATCTTTACATATAATATTATTTATATATGTATATATATCGATATACATCAAAATAACGGTATATACCGAAAAAATCGATGTATACCGCGGTACGGTATACCTCAGTATTTGGAAAACTCATACCTTTACCTTACCGAAAAATTCGGTACGGTATCATACCTTACCAAAAATTACGGTATACCTTATATCCGGTATTTTACGGTATTTTTCGGTACGATAAGTACGGTATACCGTTTTTTCGGTAAATTTTGACAGCCCTAAGTGTGAGAGTACATTACTTTGAGCTTTTAAAAAAAAAAAATTGCTTCGAGCTGAATAATTTGATGAGATTGAGAGCTGAACTAATTTAATTGAGTTAGAACTTTGATAACCCTATATATCCAAATCATGGTTATTGGTTATTAATGATGACGCCATCACAATTAACACTTGCACAACTACATAATGATATTTAATAGTCAATGGGGACACATGCATGTTGTATAGTGCTCACTGCTTCACTCCTGCTAGGAATTAAGGGTACGGTCCACCATTCATAGTCATAGTCCCTCCGTCCCACCTCACTTGTCTCATTTATTATATTAGGGCGTTTCTCATTATTTGTCTCATTTCTTAAAGAGATATAAATTATGATGTAGTAGGAGTTAATAATAATAAAGTAGGTGAAAGAAGTATGTGAAACAAATAGGGTGAAAGAAGTATAATTAAGAAGATAATAAAATGAGTATTGGTATGCGATCCAAAAGCATTTGGGACAAGTAAGGTGGGAGGGATGGAGTATTAATTAGTTAGCTGGTACTCATTTGTCATACTCTTTAATGTGATCTAACATCATTTACCTATCGATCTTTCAAATAAATAATGCATCATATATTTCTTGTAAATCATTGCAACATGTTTCAAGCACTGTTTCAACGTGACAAATAGATATTCCTTTATTTCTGTGTCCTATCTTTTGAAAGGAAAATTGGGTTCCAAAAAATTCTGAGAATTGAACTATAAAAATGGATAACGTCCGTGACTTTAATTAATTTATGCATGCAGTCATTAAAATATTACTCCCTCCGTCCCACTAAATTAGACTCATTTGAAAAGTAGATGAGTGTATTATTTTAATACAAATGGGTCTAATTTAGTGGGACAGAGGGAGTATTACGGCATTCGGTTTGTTATACCGAAACAAAAACAAAACCAAAATGCAAAATATTAAGAAATCGAAATAGTGAATTTAGTTCAATTTTTCCTTCAAAAAAACAAATAGTTATATTTGCAGAGAATTTCTATATTAACAAATCTAATTTATAAATAAACTTTCATGAGGCAGGGGAATATGTGAAGATTGACAAACCTAATCGAACCGACATGGAGTAATTTTTATTTTTCATTTTTTGAACTTGCAGAAATTGAAAATTTCCATCAGCATAATTTTTCTCAGCTTATAGAACTCACTTGTATATAATAATACATTCATAATATAGGAAATTAGAGCATCCACGATGGGAGGCTCTCATTTAGAGCCTCTCGGTGTCAATTTCGTAAATAAATGGAACCTTTTGTGTGGAGTCCACGAATTTTAGAGAGTTTGTGGTGTTTTCCTAGAGTGGAAGGCTCTCAACTTTGGGCTCTCTCTTAATTTGTATTTTTATGATTTATATATTTTTTTATTTTGAATATTTGTTATGAATTAAATTTATTAATTTAAATTACAAATTTAAATTAATAAATATGTAATTAAAATTTAATTTTAATATTTATTTTGAAATTTAATTTAAATACATTAATAAAAAAACAAAAATTAAAATTACAATACACTAATTAAAAACCGGACGACGAATTATTGTCCGAGCTTTGATTATCGGAGCTTGCACTTTTGCTCCGACTTTAGTATAAAAACCTATTGAATTTGTCATCCATATTTTTTTCTAACTTGTAAGAGAAATGTTTGAAGAGATTGAAAGATTGAAGCATGAATGAAGATGTGTGAAAATATAGGACTGAAATAGAGTATTTATAAATGAATTTATTTATTAAAATAAAAAAAGCAAAAATAAAAAAAGAAAAATAAAAAAATGGAGGGGACTCGGGAGTCCCCCTCCCACAGCGGTTGAAACGGAGCAGACTCCGGAGGCCAGAGGCAGACTCACACCCCAGAGGTCTGACGCCCCTTGCGGTGGCCTCTCTCCTCAGCCTCCGGAGCCCCTTGTCAGGCGGTCTGCCCGAGCCTCCCGAGGTAGCACTGTTGTGGATGCTCTTAAGGTTCGACACAAAAGATTTTTAGTTCGAATCATCTAGAGTGCAGTTTGTAATTTAATTTAATATAAGATAAGTGTTAATTATACAAAATAGCTAAAGAAGATTGTAAAAGACAAATAATAGCCACCAATATAAAAACATTTAAATTTTAGTCATTTTGAATGTGAATTATCACAAATACCTTTTACTGAAATTTAAATATACGAATGGTACGAATGATATGAAATGTATGAAAATATTTATTCATACGATTTATACGTAAGAACAATTTAAAGCCTTAGTTTTAAGTAAATTCACTTTTGAAAATATTGAAATTAATTTTTATGAGTTTGTCGGACTTGCTTATTGTACCAGGTTTCGTATAATGTTTTATAATTTGATTTATCAACCATTATAGAAAATAGTCAAAGAAGATTATAAAAGACAAATGATAATCACCAACATAATAATATTTATATTCTAGTCATTTATAAATTTCTTATGTTAAAATACCCGTATGGTCACGAGCCACTAAGTCTCTAATGGATGTAATTCAACTTTACTAAATATTGTCGTATATATTTAAATTCGCTTTAATTGAAATTTTGAATACTCGAGTTTGACTTAATTATGTTTGACTTTTGTAAATGAAACTTGAGTTTGATTTGATAAATAAAATTGAATTCAAGTTCAAATCGTTTATAATTCGATATAATAGTAAATTCGAGTTCGAACTCGAACTTGAGTCTAATTCGTTAAGTATACTAATTAAAAATTATTTATGATGATTGTTTGTTAAATTTTTCACGGATAATATATAGGTCATTCCGTTTACTTCAAAAACAGAGACATGGTGTTATATCTGAGGGTAATTCTATTATTTTATTTTTTATACATATATAGCCTCTTTCTAGTTTCAACTCTTCCTACCCAGTCCCCATTTTTAAAAAACATAATAAACAATTTAATGAATATATGTTTCATTCCTAAAATTTCCAGATCAAATTTCTGCACAAGAAAGAAAAATAAGTCATGGAACTCGTTGACAACAGCTTAAGAACTCTCAAAGTTTGAGTAATTAATGAATTATGTAGAATGTTTAACGTTACAGAATTTTTTTTACATAACAAGGCATGAATATGTAAACCAAAAAAAATTTTAAAATTAAAAATTTATTTTAACTACAATATTTCGAAATTAAAAATATAATTTTTATATATCATCTACATTAATGAGTTTTAAATAAAAAAGTGAACTACAATATTTCATAAATAAAAAAACAAATTGAGTTCTGATTTTTTTTATATAGAACATTAAAATATGAAATTTAAAAGTCTTAATTAATACTCCATCTGTCCATCAATGTCATTAATGTTTTGTTATTGCGGTCCGTCCACCAATATTGTTATCTATTGAGGAGGAGCTCATAAACTCTTTTTTTAAGCTTAAAAGCTCAAGTTGTTTTGCCAAATATTTTGTTATAAACTCTTTTCTTTTAGGCTATGTTCTCTTTGTGGGACAAATTTATCCCTTAAAAATGTGGGATAAGAGTATAATTAACTTTTAAATCCTTCTTTTTTATTCATCCCTCATATCAAAATTATAAATTTATCATTGTTTTTCTCTTTTATCCCCACTCTAAGGAGGGATAATTTTATCAATTCAAATATGGAGTGATAATATTATCCCTACTTAGAGTGGGATGAAGGAGAAAAACAATGATGAATTTATAATTTCCATAAGAGGAGTGGATAAGAAAGAAGAATTTTTAAGACTAATTATATTTTTATCCCACATTTTCAAAAAATAAATTATCCCTCAAAAAGAACACAATCTTAAGCTTAAAAGCTCAAGTTACTTTGCCAAATATTGTGTAAGAGTTAAACAACTAAAACTCATCCAAACACCCTCTAAATCATCTCTAGGCATCTCTCAGAATTGAATGCAAAGTAGTTTCTTACTTTTTTTCAAAGGAAGAACGAAGAAGTGCGAATTACATTTATCGAAGAGAATTCTAAAAATAATCAATTTATCAATGATGGTACGAAACCAAAAATCACCCATTACATATGAAATTATTGAAAATCTCCTTTAAGATAATATTTTTTTTATCGAATTGAGTATGATTGTATACGTAACATCTACTATAATATGAATATCGATGAACCTTATTATTGCAATTGATCATGATATCATTTTTTAGTTTATATTGTCCATCTTTTAGTTCAACACCCTTCTTATTAATTGGTATAAAATAAAAAAGAATGAGTAGATGTGTTCCGATCAACACGGGAATGTGTTAGGGTTATGAACTTATAATTTAATAATTGAGTCGATTCCATAATTATAAGTTCATTCCGTACCGAACCGAGCCATAATAGGATTATATACACTCTAAATGAGTTATTCGAGCGTATATAAATAGATACTTTGTCTACAATCCCTATATCATTCCATTCCATTCCATTTAGGAAATGGTTCTAAACTTATCCCAAGAGAAAAAAAAGGCAATATCTTTTTAATAAAGTGCCACTCTTACAGTCTCTGTTTTAATTTCCAGTGTTCATCTTGATTTCCTTCCTTGGAATTAAGATTTTCCACGATGGTTAAGTTAGCCCTAATTCTAAAATTAATTATGCTTTAACTAACTCAATAGACTAACTTCAATATTTTATCCTTGAAAGTTAAAATTCTTGGGGTTACAATCGTGTTATATCTAGCATATATATTTTAGTAATTTAATTAGAGAGTTATAGGGATGTTATAGTATTAATAACTAATATTTTATTCTTTTACAAGATAGGGGCAATAGAAAGTACACATGAGATTATGTCTAAGGGTATAATTGAATCGAATTGAAGAAAATATTACAACTTGCGATTCGTGTTTGTGAAATTATTCCAATTATTCAATTTATATTCAAATAAATAATGATTAGCAATCAATTTGATATGAATATTTGAATTGTTGGTTTAATTATTTGAATTGATTTTTTTAATGTATTAAATAATAATATTTAAAATTCAATTCAATTCGTTATTATTTGATTTCTATCAAAATTCCACTTTTATAAATCGAATATTAAGTAAAAAGGTCCTTTTTAATATACAAAATATGTTTAGCTCTTAGATAAAATATTAAGTTAAAAGGTCCTTTTTAATATACAAATACATGTATGGTTAGATTTCTTTGAAAATGACAGAGAATCTATATCATCCACCTAGAGAGAATATCATAACCTTTAAATTACTAAATTTGAATAATTAAAAATAGAATCGTACCAAAATTACCATCTTAATTATATATAAGATTATCCCTTATTTCATGTTTGCTTGAAGATACAACAAGTAAAATTATTTGTTAGATATTGGACCCTTTATATATTTTAGTGTAGGGTAATTAAAATCTTATAATATGTTACTACTATATTTGGTTGAGAAATCTTATACAAACAAATAGTGTACAATTTTATGTACAGCAGTGGAGCAGGACATGTTTGTTTGATGTATTATATCCACATGAGCTGTCACCTGATCTAATTGGCTAATTCACGATTGGATCGGATTTCCCTTGAATCATAGTATTTCGTTATCAATATCAACAAGTATGACTAGGCTTTAACGTCGACTTCCATTATCTAATTTAATTCTAAAGAGCACGTAAGTAAGAAATTCCTTTGTATAATAAATAAATACTACTATAATACTAATTGTGCAATGCACATATATTATTAATAGCTACAATTATATGTAAACACAAACCAATACTGTACATAAACTTTAAAATCTAACCCACAACACACGAATTATAATTTTTTCGCAATTGAATACATCGAGCTAGATTTCAGTCAAAAACATGCATACGTGGACCCGATTACACACGTGGGAGTAAGGTTGATATAGCCCGATTAGTCAAAATCAATAACACCTTCATCTGTACATACTCCAGGTGTGTAATCGGGTCCACGTATGCATGATTTTGACTAAAATATAGTTAGATATATTCAATTGCGAAAAAATGGTAATTCGTGTATTGTGAGTCAAATTTTAAAGTTCATTTACAATATCAGAAATGATGATTAGTTTGTGTATTTATATGCAATGCAATTGTCCCTTATTAATATATAAAATTATATAAAAATATTATAATTTTTTTAATATAGTATATCGAAACTTACATAACAATGACTAATTTGAAACGAATTATTGATTTATAAAACATTTTTAAATCATTGGACTTCTAACTGTACATGTAAACAAAATATAAAAAGAATTCAAATCTCATTTTTGTGAACGCCACACTTTTGAGTAATTTGCTTAACTTTTTCTCTCTTTAATTCTATCGTAAACGGAAGCCATCAAATTTTAGTTCTTTATTAATAAATGTTAATGTAAAGAAAAATAAAAATGAACGGCGCATAATCAAATTATTTTAATTTTTTTGAAAGAAACCAAAATAGAAAATAATCATACTATATATAGACAATATGAACATGATGATGAAAATGAATAGTGAGAGTATGGGGACTGGAATAAAATGGTTTTATCGCATATTCAAAATAATTTAACAATTTTGAAACAAACCAAAATAGAACATAACCATACTATCTATAAACAATATGAACATGATCATGAAATTGAATAGTAAGAGATATTTTATATATACCGGTATTAGATTAGAATGTGTTTTAATTAATCAGTTAGTTTGAGTATTAATTAATAACGCCGACTTAAGAATATGAGTCAATTCAACCTAGATTTATGTCTAATATTATCTATTATAATTATAGATATGCACATATTCTACAAGTTAGACACGAAAACATAATTATTAGACCTGACATGACGTTGGGTCGGAGTATCTCGAGAGACAATCGCAAGAATGAAACTCAAAGGAATTGTTGGGGGCCCGCAGAAGCGATGAAGCATGTGGTTTAATTTGATGCAAAGCGAAGAACTTTACAAGGGATTGACATGTCAAAATTTCTATTAAAAGATAATCTTTTGGTAACACTTTATTTCCGTATTTCAATATACGTATGTTTTTATTTATCTCGTTTATTTTCTTTACTTTTAATATGAGTAGCTAGGTTTATAAACTTGGCTTGAGAAAGATGAATTGAGTCCTAACTTATTACGTCTTGAGAGGTCTAATCGCACGCATAGTTGTATTGACATGTTCCTAAAGCGCTAGATCTGAATCATATACAACTTGATCAAGTTCTCAGTTTTGTCTGGCCAATAGCAGTCTTGGGAAAGATCGGGTTGTGAACTGGAAAATCCAAGTTTTACCGACTCCCTGCTTGTCAGCCAGAAGGATCAACGCGGTGATGTAGGTGGGAACGTCATGCGACAAAGGTCTGAGATGGTGTGCTCTTGGTTGCAGAGTCTGGCTAATGCCTATTTGGGTATACTTGAGTAGGCTTGGTCTAGGAGCAATCTTGGGCAAGGGGAATAGGAGAGTGAGCAACTCTTACCTTCTGGGCTGGAAAGGTATACTGGGCGAGACTTAGGTGGCTACGTGACGATTAAAAAGGAGGCTGCCTGAGTGATGCGTTTGGGTGGTAGGAGTAAAACTCCATTCTTACCCTCGTCTTTAACCAATGACATGCAAGTACAACGAACAACTTTGCGTCGATGATCAAGACATAAGTCAAGATTCAAGGATTCTAACCCAAGTCAAGTTGCTTTCTATTTTAACTTTCTTAGTGTTTTTCTTCAGTTATTTACACTTCAGTACTTTAGTTTCTGCTTGATAACAACTTCTTGCCAAAGGCAAGACCCGACTCAAAATCCAAAATTGTGACATCGATAGAGGAATCCACCAACTCCCTTTGGGATCGACCCTATACTTGCCACTAGCGGAACCTAGTGAAGAGTGTAGGTATTATAAATTTATCTTAACCATAGTGATAACAACTAAGCTCTGTCAATGTCTATGAATTTTTGATCCCCTCCCTCTTTGATAAAATTCGATGAATTATCACACACACAATAGTTGTACTGTAGATTGGGTCATATGTCAGAAGTCTCTAAAGTTGAATCATTTCGTGTTTCTCGGCACGGATTGTTGTTCAATGCTGACGATTGATCGTCACTCCTCAACTAATTCTAAAGCTTGGGAAGGAGGTAAAATTCAAATTTTAGGAGCATGTCTAGTACTCGATTTTTTATTTTTATCATATTCGTTATATGCATGATTGAATTGATATTGTCACACCCCAAATCCCGAGGGACGACGCACGCGCCAAGGGCATGACTGGGCGGGGATAAAAGAAGCGGGGAAGAAAGGGGGTATTGTGTTCGTGAGCATTATATAAGAGAGTTGTCTTTGAAAATCAGACAGCATCTCCTCTATAACTTTAATTATGCCATTTTTACAAACCAAACAGCTAACCAATGAAAAGACAATGTCTATAATAATGAAACCAAAATGAATCATATGCACTTTGGAGATAATACAGCTCGATACATGGGAACGGTAATCCTGAATCTCAAGCGGCCGAATCGTGCAATATGAAAGACGGGTTTGAGATAATACAGCTCGTCTCATAGGAACGGTAATCCAGAATCCTCGAGAGGCCGAATCGTCCAATAAGAACCGTCGATCAAAGGCGGAGGTTAGTGAGCCTAGCTCGCCAAAAAGAGTCACTCACCCAGCTCACCAAGTGTGGTCGGCATTCGCTCGAACACTACACAAGGGGCCGAGGAGTTGAGCGTCCACGACTACTTCTAAACTCTCCTATGAACGTGTATGCATGAAATGGACAATGATAATATGATAACATGAACTTTTATTAATAATGGCCAATGAGGCCTTCGTGGAATGTGGAAATGATCTTAGAGTTTAAACATTTATATTATCACACACATATACGTGGATGATAATTATTTCATAAATATCATAACATACGTGAGCATGACAGCGGAAATTATTATGTATAGAACGGTAAACCGTTCTCATGATGAAGCAATCGTCATCCCAATAACACCATTCCTCAGCCACACACATCATGCTGCTTCCTTAGCCTGTGAAAAATTTTGGAAAACATGGGGTGAGTACTAGTGCACTCAGTTGGGTTTTTCATAAAACGAAAAACATAGTCTCTGTTCAGTATACTTACCTTAGAAGGTTTTAAAACAAAAATAACTTCTAAGTAAGCAAAAACATTTGTGCATAAAATAAACATGACCCGGCATGACGTTACTCTTATATAGGTTATGTCCCGAGCCTTTTACCTCCGACAGATCATAAACATTCAGTCAAATAGGGCTCTGCGAACCGTACACCCTAACATAGCATGAGTCAAAACCCGATGGTGATCGACCCACCGCAGTAGAGAATAAGTGATCACAGTCCTTAAATCGACATGTTAAGCCGAATAAGAACCCCCGGCAGTCGATAACAACATTAAACAGTCGATATCTTCGATAAAACATTTTAATAGAGATCCATGCATTTTTCTTTTAAGAAAAGAGCTTAATAACTCAAAATACGTATATATATCCCCAACCTTTCACCGATGAAATTCCTCGATTACAGGAAAACCGTAAATCCCTATGAGCTCAAATTCCAGTGCTAGGTACCTGTTAGTCATAGGGAATATATTTTGGCTTTAATTTCCAAAAAGGAACTATAGATAAGTAGTACTAAATTTTTAGGCTTAATATTATTCTTTTTTCACGTAATAAATTAATTTCGCAGCAACCGAGCTTTCCAATGACTTTGGCCAAGAAAGGCAAAAATAATCAGTGCAATATTATTTGGTGAAATATGCAAAGAAATCATGCATGCATGCAACTTCATTTTTTACTTCACCTAGAAGTAACGTCGTCATTTCTCGATTTTAAGAAAAACCGTTCGATGAAATTTAGTCCAGTTAATTCTTTTGAAAAATCATATCTTTTATTTTATTTACATGCACCATAAATTTCACCGAAAAAGGATAACCGGTGAATAAATTTTCTTTAGAAAAATATAAAAATAGTATTATATATATATAAATATATATATATATATAATGCATATATATATATAATGCATGCAAAACTTTTACGTAGACGAAATCACAATATAATCATGCCGATATGTAATGCATGACCGTGAGCACAAAACCTTAAGGGACCCTAGCCGTCCGAAGAACGGACGACCACCGAATTGGAGTTTTCGGACTCCATCGGTGACCCCGAAATAGTGGAGACGGTGGTGGTCGGTCGTGGTCCCTTCGGGCCACTTCCGGCCATCATCGTCCCGAACTTCCTTCGGTACTCAAGTTCTATGTAATGAGAGTTATGCATAGGAGAAAATCGTTTCGAAAAAGGACGTGAAATAAAGAAGAAAACGAGAGGTGAAGTTACGATAAAATTACGGCGACGGCTACGGTCACTCAACGGCGGCTGAGCCACCTTCATTGAGTTCCCGAGCGTGGGGAAGAAAGAAATGGGGGTGGGGGGAAGAAAGAAATGAAGAAGAGGAAAGAGAAAAAGAGAAAGGGGGGATTGCTTCGTGAATTATGGGGAAAGGAGTTGGCCGACTTTCCCCTGCTATTTATAGAGGAAAGTCATTTTTTTTATATAATATTATTATATTATTATTAAATGCTTAAAACTTGAAAATTCGTAACTTTTACATACGATCTCATTTTCGAGCAAATTTAATGTCAATATTTTTCATTTTAAAATTTTTACACAATGACTATAATATTGATATACTTTCAATCATGCACGAAAAAACTCATTTTTCGAATGACATGCCTTTAACTTTAAAAATACGTAGCGACTGCATATGAACTCCTTTTTTGGTGAACTCAGTGCCCATATTTTTCTTTTGAAAAACTCTATGCAAGGAGTATAATATGTATATAATTTCAACTTATGCATGAAAAATTCATTTGTTAAATAAATCTTTTAAAAAGCTTTGCCGGTCTGCCAAATTAACATGGTAGGACCTAACAGGATTTAGGTTTTTTCTAAAATTCTTATTTCATCATACCTAGGTCCCTTAATAGTTAGAACACTTTAAAAGTATAGTTAGAAATTTTCAGGATATTACAGATATTTACATGCGTATTAGAAATGCATGTTTTTATTCAGTTATCAGACTCGTGGATCCTGCGAATTGTGAGCCCCTCATCCGACTCCATCACGAGAATGGTTACTTTACTTGCTTAAACAATTCAAATCAAGTTAATGTACGTAGAACGCAAGACTAATAATGTACGTAGAACGCAAGACTAATAAACTTTATTTTTAACTCAAACATGTAGAATGTAGTGTTATATTAAAATGTGAAATTTGCTCCAATTGTGAACCCAATTAATCATTAATAAATACATAGATAACTTACAAATCTCAATCCACTTTGCTCCTCTCGCAATACCCTTCTATTATCTATCAGATTTCAGTGTCGGGTTTAATTTCAAAATTATAGATTTCACATAATTTCAATCCACGATTTTACAAAACATAAACATTTTGCACGTACATTAATAAATAAAATACGAGAACGAAATGAAATGAGAATAAATTCTAACTTATACCAAAGTTTGTGCGGGCTAGAATATTGTCAAAGCTTACAAGGAAACTATAGTAGTTACCCACCAATATTTTTATACAAATATGAGATGATTCTTTACCAAGGGACATATAGATATATGAATCATCAATTTTTGTTTTGTAAATTCAATCATGCATTTTTAAGCTCAAATATATTCTGTTTGACTCAATTATATAATCATGTAGTATTGAGCTAAAATATACAGTATTTAACTCAATTGTGCAAAATTATGAACGCAAGATACATCTCCAATTATGTTAACATAAATGAGCATTTTTTTTTTATTTATTCATATTGTTGAAATTAAAAGTTAAAATAAAATTGTTAGTGTTAAGGATTTTTTTAGCCAGAGCAAATCATTACATTCACACCAAGATAAAATCAATTGTATTATGGGAATCATAATTATTTATTTATAATTGTGTCCTACTAAGTGTGCATATATTTAAATTTGATATGCTAAACGACTCGCAATGGGCAAGAAGAGCGACTAGTGCTTTTATTTATATTTTTTCTTGCTTAATTTATTTCTCCTTTTCCTTTATTTCTATTTTATCTAATAAAATTTATTTTTTATGTAATAGTTTAATGTTCATTATTTTTAGTAAAGATGATTTTTTTTTACTCAAAATTCATTTTTCAGATATTTTTAATAAAATTTATTTTTTATGTAATAGTTTAATGTTCATTATTTTTAGTAAAGATGATTTTTTTTTTACTCAAAATTCATTTTTTCAGATATACAATTATTTTTTTATTAATTTTAATTTGGATTTATTAGTTAGAGTTTATTATTTCAAACATTATTTTTGTTGAATCCACTACGTGATCTCATGTCAAAAGAGAAAGATAGTTTTCAACTTATAGAAATAATTTATCAGGAAAAAAAAAAGAGTAAAATCTTTGAAAAATAAGCATTAAATGATACAAAAATCATTACGACATGCTTTGATAATATATTCTTAAATGTGATAAAGCATAGCCGAATCACGGATGACTCGTTGCATTAGACATTAATCTTATTACCACTAGGCCAACACACGCACGCTAAGCAGCGATATTTTTATTCTTTGAAAATATATCTTAATATATCTTAGTTTGATATTCATATATGTTTTATATTTTTCTTGTTCATTTATTAAGAATTATCTATTGTTCATACTTGACATTTATTACTTTGTACTAAATATTTTTCATTTGATGCACCATTTACGTATCAATGATATAGAAAAAAAAAAGAGCAGTAGAGAAAAAGTTTGTACGCAGGAGAAGAGAATAAAATAAAATTTGATGAAGGAGATGAGACCCATAAGAAATTGAGTTGTAATTCCAAGGATATTTTAGATTTTAACTGAACTTTTGTGTATAAAGTGGCTATTTTTGGGTAATATCTCATTAAAATTTGCAATTTAAAATGACTAAACCGCTTGTTTCAGATTGATAAACTGTAGATGGAAATGTGTACGCGTTATATATGCGCATAGGTAATTTTAAACATAGCCATCAAATCTCTCACCATAGCCACCAATTTAAAATAATACTCCCTCTCTTCGGTGCTTTTTGTTGTTTCCGTCTATCTTACGAAAATTGTCCAATTATAATGGAAAAAAAATAATTATTATAACCATCAATTTTAAGTAACAATAAAATATATAAATGTTAATCATAGTTCTAAAATATAAAATATGAATATACGGAGTTTAATTATAATCACCAATTTTAAGTTACAATAAAAAATAAAAATCTTAATTCTTCAAGAAGATTACATCTATAAACGCTCGAACCTAATAATCAAGTTTAACCACATTTAGATTATATCTCTCGTGTTTTATTTCTTATTTTATTTCTTCATTTTATATTTTGTTCTACGTATGTATTCTTTTCTTTTAACAAATTTTCTTTTATTTATTTATTTTTTCTTAATTATTTATTTGGGGTTTAGAATTTTAAAAGAAAATACTTCATTGTTTATTTTTAAATGAAATTAGAGACGAGAGAATAATAATATATTAATTTTTTTTTAATTTTATTATTTCCTTCGATCCACTTTAGTTGACACGTTTTATTATTATAATACAATTAGTATAATATAAAATGCGTCGACTAAAATAAAATAAGCGGAAGGAGTATTATTTTAAATTGTTGGATGTAAAGACAGATTTGGGGACTACATCGTTTCATGGTGGGCCTGAAGCAGCGGCTGGAAGAAGAATCGGCACTGTTTGGCTAGGGCTAGGCTCAACTTAATTATTTATGGCTTTGTTATATTCCATTCCATTAATTATTTAGTTGAGAGAGTGAGTTGAGCCAAGCGCCTAATGCCGAAGGGATAAGCATCAGAAGGGTTAGGAGCAGTGTAAGCTCTTGTTCCCATGATCTTATTAGCAGCTTGGGAGGGATGTGCAAAATCCCAGAACACATATTCATCTCTATTCTCACATGGTGCCATTTCAGGGAGACATACCACCGTCGCCTTCTTCCTTCCCCGCCCACAGCATGCCTCGTTCGTCACTTTAAAACCTTTATTATTATTATAAGATCAACAAATTAATTATACAACAATAGCAAAAATATGTGAAACTTATAATACTAACCATAAGCTGAGGCGTTGTTGATGACATCAAGAATAGGATTATAACCGTCGACGTAGATAAATTGTGTGGCCGGAAATTCAATGTTTAAATCATCAACCAAAGCCCTAAGTCTTTGGTTGAACAATTTACTTGCTCCATTGTATCCTTCGTGACACGTGGAGCCATCTCTATTAATGGTCCAAGCCAGCACCAACGGTATGCATCCCACCGGCGATGCTCCAACCAAAGCAAACCTCCTACCTCCGTATCCGTACAAAACCTTTAATATAGATTAACATTGATTAATATTAGGAATTGAGATTTAATTTAATACAAGAATTAAAATTAATCATCAAGTACCCTAATTTGATCATAGTATTCTTGGATGAGAAGATTGATGTACTGTGGGATTGAGTAGGGATGACCAGTCGTGAAGAATTGAGGCAAAATGTAGTAGTTGAGGAAGTCATTGTTTCCTAATGCAACAAAATATATGCACTTTTCCAAGTGATTTTCAGCAGCACGTCGATCGCCGAGTATTTCCACGATTTCTGTCGCTGTGTTGTTGAAGTTACTTACTTGCCCTCCGAAATAAATCACCTCCCCCTAATCATGTAAACACATTTTTTCATGGGATAACAACAATGTTGAACCATAGGCGTCAACGGGCATCTTATACCCGAATCTGAATCGTAACTGGACAAAATTCGTCAAAATATAAAGTTTCGGTTCTATATCTGCTTTCAAAACTAGATATGTTTAGATCCGATCATGACCGGTTATAATCCAGACCGACCTGTTTGATATGGTTCTGGTTTTGGACCCATGAGCTCAATATTTGCTTTAAAATGTGCTAAACACATATTTATTCAATAATTATAAACACGAATTTTTCATATTTTGTTCGATTTTGATTGAAAATAGTGTAGCAAACCAATTTTAGGAGTTACAACCATAACCATATTACTAGGTCTGGATCTGATTTTGCCAGTTACGGTTCCGATTCAAGAACCGGAATTATTTACTAGTTCTGGGCCGGGTAAAACCCACCTATATGCAATATTCCTAGGTCCAACGAAATAATGTAAAGCCAAAAACGATCTTTGTTACCCAAAATCGACCAGTTTCAGGTAAGATTCCAGCACCAGCAGATGCATAATTCACTCCCCTAAGTATGTTTGGCCCACGTACACTCTCAAATGATGGTATATAATCATCAAACCCTAGCAAATCACCTGAAATTGCAAGACAAATACATTCTTCAAATCTTTGTTCCTCAAATACATTCATGCAAATTATCATAAGTTTCAAAATTACTGATGACGTCAGCAACAGTTTCGCCGTTGGAGAATCTTCCGGTGGGTCCCTGTGGAAAATCGATACCGTAAGGCGAAAAGTTGGACTTGGCGATGCTGGGCTTGTTATTATTGTTACCATTGTCTATGACTGAGTCGCCAAATATGAACAAACACGGAACTTGAGGCTTCGCCGCCACTGGGAAGAGGCGGAGGACTACGGCCGCCGCAACCATGCTTATCACCGCCCCTTTGTTTAACCTAATACTACTTTTCGTCATTTGTATATTTGTGTCGTGTGTTATGTTCGTGACGAGTTATATATATGTATGTGTATGAGTTCATGGTTGTATCAAACTTAAGTTGAGGTTTTATTTCTAGTAGTATAGGATACTCAAAATTTTAACATTCGGACAACGTTGTACCAAAGAAGTTAAACAAGTATGGACAATTACTCAATTATCCTATGTGCTACTATTGCATTAATTACTAAGAAAAAGTAAATTAGAGAAAGTAGACGCCTAAGATATTATTTAATGCTACTATTAATTTGTAGTCAAGGGTAAAAGTAAATTAGAGAAAGTGAATGTTTACAAACTAACTGATTGCCCATTTTATTATATGAATATACATTTATTCCTAAATTTTTTAAATAAAATATGAAGCAATTGAGAAATTGAGACAGCTTAAATTGCGAAAACTGGAAAGTGGATTAATGCTTATCTAATTTGTGATTTTAAAAATCAAAATGGAAATTGCATATCGGTTGGAAATTCGTGATAAAAAGTTACAATGATCTCTATCAATTTGTTGATACATAGTTTCTAAGTGCGATGATATGAGATTTTTAAAAATATTTTCAACCTTTAAAACTGTGAGTATTTCATAATGCTAGATCTGTACGTCCATTGATGCAATGTTTTGAAAATCGAACTGATTAACGAATCAGTTTAGTAAAAATGTTATTAGGTCATTGATTCAACCAGTTGAATCGTTTCAAAAAATCGGACTATTTGTATATATAATACAATATTAAATAATATTATATTATATATAATTTATATTTCAAAATAGTTAAATATAAATATTTAAATAATTAATATATAAAAGTCAGATTATATTTTAAAATTTTATATATTTCCTAAAATAATATTTATATTTGTTAATAGTATTGTTACTATTTTTAGAAATTTATATGAAAATTTTTTATAGAAAAAAAATCTCTCTTATCATCATTTTTTTTTTAAGTTTATGAATAATAATAATATAAGAATTTCACACAGCATTGACGTTAATTCCTAAACTCTGAGGTAATTAATATTTTGACAAACAATTAATTATAAAAAACAAGTCATTTATTGTACTCGCTATGACTAATAGGCTAGTACAATCAAGAAGCTTTATACGCGGTCCTATGAAAATATATGATCCTATTCCTACCTACCATAATCTGGTATAGTTGCCGGTTCTCAGACCAAGAAAAACATTTATATGCTATGCTATCGTCAAAAATCGATCATCTCTCCGCCATGTACAAAGTTAATATACACTTTTTGAAAATCCTCAAAAAACGCATTTTATAGTAATGAAATATTAATAAAAAAAATTTCTATTTTAAAATTTTAATGGATTAACAACGAATTTGTTATGAAATTATTATTACGGATGTCGAACACTTTTTGAGAATGAGAAGCGATGAACGGATGATGAAGTTGAGGTTTTATGTACTTAACATGGGCAACTCTTCTGCTAAGAAGCCTCTTATGCATTTACGTAGGCCATTATTCAAGATGGCTAGGACCTTTATCGATTGGGACACCAGGAAACTGACTTGCAAGTGTGCTGCAGAGATGGTGACATTTGATATCTACAAGGCAAAACAACATGCTCCAGACGAGGAGATAGTGTATTTCATGGAATCTATTGACAAAGACATTGAGAAAGTCTTACCCCAGATTCTGAACAAGAGGAGGACGAACCAGGCAATGAAGAGGGCAAGGAGGAAGAAGTAGTCACTGAGACATCTGTCCAAGCAGTGGAGAACCAAGTCCCTAAATCACTCTCAATTACGGGGAATCAGATAGAATCATCCATACTCAAGCCACCAAAATTGGAGCTGAAAACATTGTCCGAGCATCTCAAGTATATTTACTTGGGCAAGGAGGAGACATTGCAGTGATCATTAGCTCAGAGTTAAACCTAGAAGAAGAAGATATGATTTGAGATTTGCTATGGAAGTTCAAGGAGGCTATAGGATGGACCTTGGCCGACATCAAGGGAATCAGCCCCACGGTATGCCATCATCACATTCTGCTTGAGCAAGATGCAGTACCAGTTCGAGATCCACAAAGGAAGCTGAATCCAGTCATGATAGATGTAGTCAAGAAGGAGATTGTCAAACTCCTTGACATGGCAATAGAGCTGTCAAAATCGGCCCGAAATGGCCTGGCCCGATGGGCTGGCCCGGCCTACCCGCATTTAGGGCTGGGTTGGGCTCAAAATTTGATGGCCCAAAAAATCACGGGCCTAAATTACCCCGCCCGGTGGCCCGACGGGCCAAACGGGCCATGGGCCAAAAAACCCTATAAGTTATGGGCCAATTAGGCCCGGTAATTAAGTATATACTCTCTCCATTTTTTAATAAGTGTCCAATTTTACTAAATCACACATACCAATAAAATGAAAATTTTACTTATATACCCTTTATTGAATAGCATAATAAATACATTCATACAAATAATATCAAATTCCAATAAGTATTAAATAAGGGCAAAATTGAAAGATTGTCATAAATATACTTTAAAATTTTGAAATAGAACACTTATCTAGAAACAAGAAAAAAAGTGAAATATGACACTTATTAAAAAATGGAGGGAGTATATTTTATTTATTTAGAAAGTTAATTTAAGGGTTAACTAAATTTTATGCTATTTGTTTTTTAACTTTTGTTTTAGGAAAATAGTATCATGTGTTTTTTTTATTACTCTCCATCTTTATTTTATTTTGATAATAATAATTTTTACATAATATTTAATTTTATAACTATTAATAAATCAAATTTCACTAATATTGTAGTCTTGTAGTTGTCGTTTCATTACTCTAAATAATTTATTTGGACACCAAAATTATTAATTTAAAAATAAAATATTATATGGGCCTTTTTGGCCCGGTGGCCCGTAAAGGGCTGGGCTGGGCTAAGATTTTGCTAGCCCATCAAATTTCCGGGCTGGCCCGACCCGGCCCAAAATGAAACGTTGGCCCGTTGGGCTGGGCCGGGCCGGCTCGGCCCGACAAATTTGACAGCTCTACATGGCAATGATATATCCTATTTCAGACAACCAATGGATCAGCTTGATTCACGTTGTGCCCAAGAAGTCTGGCGTACAAGTGATCGAGAACAAGAGCAATGAGTTGATCGTGACAAGACTACAAATAGGATGGAGAGTCTGTATTGACTACAGGAAGCTGAACAAAGTGACCATGAAGGACAACTTTCCATTGCTGTTCATTGACCAGATGCTCAAGCGGCTGGCAGGAAACAAGTTCTTTTGTTTCCTTGACAGATACTCATGATACATACAAATATGGGTAGCGCTCGAGGATCAAGAGAAGACTACATTCACCTACCCCTTTGGAACTTTTTCCTATTGAAGAATGTCTTTTGGGTTGTGCAACACCCCTGGCATGTTCCAAAGATGCATGATGAGTATATTTTCTAACTTCCTTGAGCATTGCATTGAGGTGTTTATGGACGAATTCACAGTCTATGAAAATAGTTTTGGCTAATGTCTTGAGCACCTAGAAATGGTACTACAAAGATGTGCTTGGCCATGTTATCTTGAAAAATGGTACTCAACTAAGAAAAATGTCACTTCATGGTCAAGGAAGGCATTGTGCTTGGCCATGTTATCTTGAAAAAGGAATTGAAGTAGATCGCGTCAAGGTGGAAGTTATTACCAAGTTGTCATACCCAACCAATGAGAAGCAACTTCGAGGATTTATTGGCCAAGTGGGTTTCTATCGCTGCTTTGTCAAGGACTTCGCCAAGATAGCCCAACCGATGAACAAGTTGCTCCATAACGATTTGCCTTGGGATTTCAATGAGGAATGTAAAAAGGCATTCCAGATCTTGAAGAATCACTTGATCTCGGCACCAGTAATCAGACCACCCGAATGGGGGACGCATTTTGAGCTAATGTGCGACGCAAGCGGTTATGCCATATGAGAGTACTTGGCCAGAAAATTGGCCAAGAGAGCCATGTGATTTACTATGCTTCGAAGACACTCACCGGAGCCCAAATCACCTACACCACCATAGAGAAAGAGCTTATTGTCGTGGTATTTGCTTTTGAGAAGTTTCGTTCCTATCTCTTCGGGAGCAAGACACTAGTCTATACGGATCACGCAGCGCTGAAGTACCTTATGGCCAATAAGGATAGCAAGCCACGCCTAATAAAATGGATCTTACTACTCCAGGAGTTTGACATTGAAGTGAAAGACAAAAGTGGAGTCCAAAACCATGTGGCTGACCACTTGAGCAGGATCTTGTGGGAAGATGACGAAGCACCCCTCAACGAGAGATTTCCCGACGAGGAGCTGTATGAGATAGGTACCATTGAACCATGATATGCTGACATAGTAAACTACATCATCACAAAGACTTTTCCAATGGAGCTTGACCCATATCAAAGGGGAAAGATCAAGAAGCTAAGCGAGTCATTTGAGATGACCCATATCTATGGAAGAAGTGTACTGACTTGATTCTTCGAAAGTGTATACCCAAGGAAGAGCAAGGAAGTATACTTGAGCATTGTCACGAGAGGGAATGCGGAGGACACTTTGGACCAAGGCGTACGACAAGGAAGATCCTGGATAGTGGGTTCTACTAGCCCACAATTTTTAATGATTGTTTTGAAAAATGCAGGACATGCGACCAATGCTAAAGAAAAGAAAACATTTCCAAGAAGGACGAGATGTCCTTGGTACCAGTCTTGCCAGCGTAGATTTTTCATGTATGGGGCATGGATTTCATGGGCCCCTTGCCCAAGTACAAAGGCAACTAATATATCTTGCTAGCAGTTGATTATGTTTTTAAGTGGATAGAAGCAATTGCAACAACAAATACAAAGGCAAACATCTTCACCAGATACAACATGCCCAAGACAATATTCAGCGATAGAGGTTCACACTTCTACAACTCCACCATCACTAGCTTGCTCAAGAAGTATGGAATTCACCACCGTATGTTTACCGCATACCATCCCCAAGCCAATGGGCAAGCTGAAGTCTCCAACCGCATTGTGAAGAACACTCTGAGGAAGACAGTTGGCGAGACAAGGAAGGACTAGAGTGACCACCTTGACAATACACTTTGGGCATACAGGACAGCCTACAAGACTAACTTTGGAATGTCTCCATAACGTATGGTATATGACAAGTTGTGCCATTTACCTGTCGAGATGGAACACAAGGCGTTTTTGGCAATGAACAAGATCAATCAAGACTGGGATGAAGCTATCGAAGGGAGAAAGCTAAGTTTGCAAGAGTTAGAGGAAATCCGACTTGAAACATATGACAATGCTGCCTTATACAAGAAGAAGCTGAAGAAGTGGCATGACCACATAGCTTGAGGAAGGAGATTCAACAAAGGCGAATTGGTACTTTTATATGAGAATCGTCTCAGATTTGCCTATGGCAAGCTATCTACCAAGTGGAGAGAACCATACATGGTCTGAGAGCATTACCCTAATGGTTCCGCAGTCATTCAGGATCTCAAGACCAAGACAATTTTTAAAGTCAGTGGAAATAGGCTCAATGCCTATTATGGATATCACCCTAGAAAGGAAGTCATTAACCTTGCCCCAGAAGGTCTCGATGAAGAAGCTTGACCAAGAATCAGCACTACGTCGATGCCAACGACGTTAAATAAAGGCGCTGGTCAGGAGGCAACTTGGTATTTTAGTCGCTTTTGTTTTTCTTACTTTTTCGTTTTAATGTTTTTTTTTTGGGTGTGTTTTATTTTAAAATCTTAGCCCAAGAGCCCAATTGGCCCATTCTAACACTTTGCCTCAAGCAGAGTGTGTGAGTGGAGGGAAAGAAGGCTCCTGACCAATAAATTCTCCATATCTCACCCTTGAATTTATATACATGCCATCATGCACGTCATTTTTCGATATGACACCCACCCAAAGATAGATTAAACTCATTTATAGATTCCGCAAAATCATGGCCCATCAGCTTATATTTAATTACACGAGGAGTTTCCAAAGTAAGATCATCAGAGTTATCAAATTGGAAAGTCGTGTAGAACTCCTTTGTTAAATCAAATAACGTTGGACAATCAATTTCAAAGAAAGTTTTCCATCCTACTTGGCTAACTAGGTCATCTACCTCATTCTTAATTCCTAAGGTTTCTAATGTCTCATCATCAATACATCTACCAACAAGAATAGGACGACCAGATATAATTTGATACATGTCGTTCAATTTTTTGGTATAAATTTTAATGTATTCTCCATAGAAGCCTCGGACGATGGAAGATATTCTAACTTTTTAGACGAAACCTTTTTGGGATGAGCATTGTTGATGATCATCTCCGGAGTCACAGTTGTTCGTTTGACACTTTTAGGATTCACGTGCATTTTTTGTTCTAGCCATATTCTGCACAAAAAATAAAATAATATAAGTCACGTTAATTTATATTAAGATTTAGAGTCGCTAAATATAAACACTTTAGAGACAACACGATTTTTTTTATTTGTGATGCATTAGATGTGTCACTAAAAATTATATTTGCAGCTACAATAATATAAATTTACTTGCGACAACAATCATTCGTCACTGCAAAATAATTTTTAGTGGTGAAAATTAATTGTAGCTACATGGTGCATAATTTAGTGACGAATATAACATGTCACTAAATGAAGATGATTTAATGACGACAAACGGATGCGACTACATAATGTTTATTGTAGTGACGATTATGAAACTGAACTAATAGATAATAACTTTAGTGATGATACACAATTGTCACTACATGGTAATGTATATAGTGATGAATCTATTATGTCACTAAATGAAAGAGTTCTAGTGAAGAAAAAATATGTGTCACTAAAATTAGGAATTACAGTGACGAGCAAACGTCGTGACAACAAAAATAGGTCTATAGTGAGGAGAAAAAAATTGTCACAAATGAAATAGTTTTAGTTGCAAGTTGATCCGTTACAACAAAGTTGGTCTACAGTGATGATGTTGCAAGTGTTGTTACTAAAGTTTTTAGCAACGACTTATATAGCTGCGAGCCAATGATGATGTTGCAAGCGTTATTAAAAACTTAATTATTTTTACAGCTTATTTTATATAATTTTATTGCAACTTATTGGAAAATATTAGTGGAACAACTTATTTTTTGACTAGCTTATAAGTTTTAAAAACTTAATTATTTTTACAACTTATAAACTTTCAATAATTTTAATTTGTCAAACACTTTCAATGAACTTATAAATTTCAAAACAACTTATAAATTATTCTGAGGAACTTATAAGTTCACTCAAACACCTTCTTATAATGAGTGCATGTTTATCTCACTTAAAAATATATATAAATATTTTTAATTGAGTACCGACATTCAAAAATTCATAAAATTGACCATATAATCTATTTAATTAAAAAAATGTCCAACAAACTATTTTGATTATTCATTATATTGTGCAAAAATTTAATAAATACTAATAAAATTAATAAATTCCATTAGCCTCATTTGCCTCTCGTACTTAAATCCATGGTGTAGACTGTAGAAACTAACGGTTTGCCCGTATTATGATATGCATGTACATTGTTCCTTAAATTTGTAATTAAAATATTAAGCAATGAGAATTTAAAACTTGCAAAAAAGTGGAACGTATTTAATTAGCTCGTTTTAAAAAGCCAAATTGAAATAACGTATTGGTTTGAAATTCGTGATAAAAACTACAGTTATGCATAACATATCAAAATTCTTCAAACATATTTCCAATCTTTAAAATTTTGAGTATTTTATAATGCTTCTGTACGTCCATTAATGTTAATCCCTGAACTCTAGTGAGGTAATACTATTATGAAACCAATTAATGCTTAAAAACAACTCATTTATTGTACTCGCTATGACTAAAAAAAAAAAAAAAGGTAAATTGTTTACCATGAAAGTGTTTTCTGAGGGTGATAAGTCTTGAGAGATAAAAATAATATAGGTTAATTTAATATTTACTAATTATGATTAGATTTATAAGATATCAAAAAGTTCGTGATTAATGCTCAAATAAAATATTATTTATTTGATAAGTATCTCATTTAAAAGAGTGATATTAAACTCATTTCAATAAAATGAATTAATAATCTAATCACTCGTATCATAATTCGTAAATACCCCTAGGTATGATATCATTGATTAAAATTAATCACATTCTTGGGATTATTTTAATCTCAACCATCTAGATGAAATACTTATCAAGTAAACAATCTTTTAGATGGTATTTACTTTGCATGATAAGATGTATTAATAAAATTAATACAAACTAATTCAATATTTACTTTAATAAAAAAAGGATGGATTACTTGATTATTAATTATAATATTAATCACGAACTTTGATATATCTAATAAATTTAATCATAATTAAAAATACTTGAGTACTATATTATTTTTATCCATTCAAACTTATCATGTACTATCTCGGTTAGTAAATACCCATAATAGTAAATATTACCTCTCTCCCATTTTAGTTACCCAAAAGTTAATAAAACATTGACCTTTTGGTCAAACATATAATATGACGAAGGGAATCTATTATTATATTAAAACAGAGTTTCAACGTTAACTTTTGTCGTCATATTTTAAAAAATAAGTTTTTTTTAAATATATTTAATTTAGAAAATGTAGTGTTTAGATATTTTATTATTAGTTAGGCAAGCAGAAATTTGAATGAGATCGAATCAATATAAAATAATCTACGGGCTCGCGAAACAATAATAAAATAAAATAAATAATAAAGAGACGATTCTAGGGCAATGTATGAACACTAAATCAAAATACAGATTCACCTATTAAATATAAGCATCATATTTAATCCTAATTGATGTGAAATATCGCATAAATACCTCCTACGGTTCACATATCTCCGCTAAGGGAAACATGTATTATGTATTCGTGTGGTCGAATATGAATTCAATTTCGGATAAGACATCATAAACACAACTAGCATGCAATAATAGTAATCAATTATTAAAACATGAGAATTAATACCACGAATCATAAAATTGAAATAGGTCTTACAAAGTCCTATAATCTCAAATAGTTTAGTTACTCATAATAAAAACAATACTGAAATGAAATAAAATAAACCCTTATTGTAAAACTCTTGATTTTGGGTTGTCAATCCTTAATTGCGAACTCCCCTCTAAGGAGAATAAAACTAATCTAAACTATGATCTATGAAAATAATAGAGTAAAAGTTTCTAAGGTGATTTAAAAGACGATCTCTAAGGTTCCATAATGGTGTATATTTATAAGTCCATGGATAGAGTAAAAATCTCGCAAATTATAACAAATTCGCACAGGACTCGTGTAAAAAAATTTACGTGTTGCGCATCAATTTTATTTTGACTCGCTATCCTTCGTTTCAACTCCGATTTTGAATTCGTTTGCGGCTACGGATTCCTATCGAGACGAGTTTCAATACTATTCTTTCCAAATCATGAAAAAATGACAAATGAAAGAAAACAAAGAAAACTAAATGAAAATAAAAAATTAACGCTATAAATTAAAAACGGCTCAAAATGACACAAAATTAATGATAAAATCAACTAATAAACAATAATGAGACTACTAAAATATAGGTAAAATGAGTGTTTATCACATATCAATATTACTATTCGTATCGCTCGTACATTTCAATTTTGAAAAAAAGATTATTTATGATAATTTACATTCAAAATGATTAGAATTTAAATATTTATTTTTATTGATGACTATTATTTATTTTACGATCAACTAATTTATATAATTAACTCTTTGTGATATTACTAGTGTCTATTCTGAAAAGTTAAATTGCAAACTATATACGTAATTTTTAACTAAGAAATACTCCAAAATAATAATGAAACAATGAAAAATAAAATACCGATAAGTCCACCAATTTCTTTTATATTTCTTTTTGTATTTTAATATGTCAACAAATTTGTTACTCATTTGTATTTTTTTCTTCTAATTTTGATAAATGGACCCCTCACTTTATACGGACAACTTTATTAAATATAATTATAAATTAAATGAGATTCAAACTCTACTCTAATACACAATATATATATTTTAAGTCAAAATGCATGTCAGAGTCAAACTGAATAGTAAACTCATGGATATAGTGAGTAATTTGTATTGGAAGATTCTTCAATAATTTGTATTGAGCGACATTTTGTCAAAGATATGTTTTGACGAGATCAAATCCCGTGTCCCACGTTTGTGTTTCATACTTCATGACTAATGAAATTTATCATTTTAAATAATGAATCATACATAACAATTAGTTGGAGAAAATTAAATTATTTGAAAATGATATATTCTATTTTTAATTTATGAACTTTAAAAATTAATTAAAAATGACATTCAATATTATATATGTATATATATTCTATTTAGATGAGATAAACTTTAATATTAAATAAATAAAAATTTAATAGTCTAAGATAAAATGTAGCGCACAAAAATGAACGCCGAATTCATCAATTATTATGATTTTTTTTTTTATATATTAAAGCCTCGTACAGAAATTTAATATCACGAAAAATTTATTTTCCTGCACAGCCCACTATAAAATTATGGATCCACCCCTGACTACCAAACAGCCAATAATTAATGAATTCATGTTTTGAAAAAAAATTATATGCCTTAAGTGTGAAAATAATGGTCCGCCAATTTATGTTATCTCGTCGTGTTCTCTATACTAGAAAAGAAAATGTTGTAAGTCAGCTGTGTGCGTCTTAAGCATACGATGATTTAAGGCTGAAATTTCGGTACGATTCGGATAACTAAATTATAAATTGTGGTTAACCGCGATCGATATTTTCAAAATTCACTATCCGAAATCGATCCGCATTTTGAAATTTTGTTTATCCGCTAACCGTTCGGTTAGTCGGATCGGTTATCCAACTATCCGAATTAACCGATTTTTTAATTAAATTAAAATTAAATAAATTTTAATACCAACTATATTTTTTATATTTTACTTGTTAATTTTGTAATAAATATGGAGTAATTATTATAAATAAAAAATATGTATTTAAAATAAATATTAAATAATTATTAAAAAATTTTATAACAATAAAATATACTATAAATTTTAAATTTAAATTTCTATTATTTCGGTTATTCGGTTATATCCATTCGGATAACCGAAAATCACAAAAAACACTATCCGATAATCGATCCGACGTCCAAAAATTGTTGTTATCGGTTCGGTTAGTAATTATCCGAAATAAGTGATGTGAACTTCCAGCCAGCCTAATGATGTAATGCTTGAAGACAAAAAACTCATTCAATGAACTCATTCTTGTGGGGTTATTGATTGGTGCTATAAATTATAAAATAGGTGAAATAGTGTGGGGAAGAAAAATGAAAGTTAGTTAGGAAGAGTTGAATTAAGGTGAAGTTGGGCCAAGTGGTAAAGGTCAAAGGGGTATGCATCGGAGGGGCTTTGAGCTTTGTAGACTCTTTTGGCAAAAACCTTGTTAGCAGCTTCGGTGGCATGTGCGAAATCCCAAAACACATATTCCTCTCTCTTCTCGCATGGCGTATCTCCAGGTAAGCATATGAATGTTGCATTGTTCTTTCCCCTCCCACAGCAAGCAGCATTACTCACTTTTAAACCTAATATTACACCATCACCATATCAAATTAGTCTTATCTTCACTAATAATGTACATGGGTGGGTGTAGCTACGTTTACTAACCATAAACTAGTGGATTGTTGATGACATGGAGAGGAGCATAATACCCGTCGACATAGATAAATTGGGCGGAAGGAAACTCGGTGTTGAAATCATCAACCAATGTTCTGAGTTTTTTATTGAACATTACGCTTGCTTGGTTATAATTTTCGACACATGTAGACCCATCAACACTATGCAACGACAACACGAGTGGGATGCAACCCGATGGTCCGTTTCCGATCAAAGCCATCTTCCTAGCTCCTACTTCGTACAAAACCTTTAATACAACAACGTTTAATGAATTGCTAGGAATCCAAGAGAGTTTTAATTCTTTCATAAATTCAGATGATAAAAAGGTACCCTTATCTGATCGGAGTATTGTTGGATGAGGAGAGTGATGAATTCTGGAATTGAGTAAAGTTGGCTAGTAGTGTAAAATTGAGGTAAGAAGTAGTTGTTGACGAAGTCGTTATTTCCTAATTCAAGTATATATATGCACTTGCCCAAGTGATTTGCAGCACTACTTTGATGGCCAAGTATGTTGGTAATTTCTGCAGCAGTGCGTTTGAAGTTATTTACTTGATCCTCAAAATAAATCCGACCGCCCTAATCATATAAAACAAGTTCGGTTCGGGTTAATATTTTGATTAGAAAAAAAAATACACACGCTTTCTAACAAAATGTTGGTCCTAAAAATTTCATATGATTTTGAGTGTCACTTTTTTGTCTCACAGGTAAATTTGTCACTTTAATTAATATTTATTAAAAATAAACAAAAATATTTTAATATAATGCATCATAATTAACATTTAATTAAAAATTATTTACTCTGGTCTTTAATTTATTAACCCTAATAAGATATTAAATTTTGATAGTGAAACACAAAAATAGGATACTAAATCTCATTTGTAATGCCAAATATACCAATGAGCAAGCATATATATGACAAAATTAAAATATACTACATGAGATGTATTTCAACAGATGGACCGTTTGTGTGATACTCCATCTGTTCCATTTAAATTGTCCTAAAAATTAATAAAACACTTACAATTTTATTAAAATAGGATCATTTTGAATGTTGAATGAGACGGAGGCATTACTAATTATAGTAAATAAAAAATAATTATAAAGTTTAAAAAGTATAATATGAATCACCAAAAACAAAGAAAAACAGAGTAGATAAAGTTTTCATTGGGCCGGGTTCTTATTTTTTGGCCCAATCCAATTCAAACCACAACAACTTTAAACTAGGATTCCATTTGTTAACTCAACTTTGATTTTTTGTTTCTTAAATTCAATATGCAAGAAAAATCAAACGACTTGAATGGAATACAATTAAATAATCATTGTTATATACTGGTAATTCGTTAAAGAAAAATGTGGAGGAATATTTGTACCCAAGTGCGACCAGTTTCAGGTCTGATTCCAGCAGCAGCAGAGGCATAGTTGACTCCCTTCAATATTTGTTGGCCACGAGCACTCCGATATGATGGGATGTACTCATCAAACCCAAGCATATTACCTAAAAATTATTATACATAAACCAACAATATTATTGAAATATTTAACATTATTATACTCCAAAAATCACTCACAGTTTTAGTCAAAGATGTCAAAATTGTTGGAATAGAGAGAGAATCACTCACAGTTTTAGTCAAAGATGTCAAAATTGTTGGAATAGAGAGAGAGTATATATATATATATAGTAATAGTGATAGTAATCCTTATATATAGGTTTGAACATTACTGATGACATCAGCGATAGTTTCGCCGTTGGAGAATCTTCCGGTGGGACCCTCTGGAAAATCGATACCGTAAGGCCGAAAATTAGCTGTGGCGATGCTGAGCTTGTCGATGTTGTTGCCATTATCTAACATTGAATCACCAAATATGAACAAGCAAGGAATTTGAGGCTCCGCGGCCACCACCACCGCGGTTGCGACTATGCTCATGACCATTACCCTCCATTTCCTCATTTCTTTGATGATAACTTGTGATTGTGGTAAAATAATTTGTATTCCACACATATATTTATAGTGTATAGACATATATAATACAGAGGCATAATGACAAAGCATCCAAATATGTATTAAAAAATGACAAAGCCTTCTAATCTTTGAATTTTTTTTAATATGTAATATTCCAATATTTGTAAATTACAATTTGAACTATATATATATATATATGTGTGTGTGTGTTATATGCTCATATTTTTAAAATTATTACAATTATAATGTTATTAAATTAGATTGGATAGCTTGCTTAATTTATGTAATGAAATAAAAATGGGAGTTGTTGAGAGGTTCCATATTATATTGCCGAGACGAAGGGCAGCCCTGAGTTTGGTAATGGGGGCAGAGCGGGTGTAGTGGCAGTCTTTTGGGACTGGCTTCGTTTTAAGGAAATAGGTGCTTCCAGAACTGATCTAATCGATCTTTCTTTTAGTGGTTGAATCTCTATTTGATTCATCATAAGACGACGAGTTAGAAAGGTAGGGTGATTTAGCATAACAGGCATATGTCGGCGGCGGGAGTCAACCATCCAAGCGAGAGGCTGCTAATACCCCGTAGGCTGAGGAGCAAAAGGTCCTTTCGATCACAGTAGGTTTTACGGGACCTCTTCGTTTGCTTGCTTGCAAAGAGACTGGTAACTGAGCAATGGTCGAGACTGATTGGATTGAAGATTCGCTCTATCAAGGATCAGTCACAATTGCTCCTTGTGTGTGTCGGTAATCTTAGAAGACAGTTGTCGGTATCTGATGGTCACTACGGTTGGTATATCTTTGAAAGCTCAGAAGGCTGGCTGTTGATGAATGATCAAAGGTCCTTTGCTTTGGCCAGACTTAGGGATTTGAATCGGACCTAAATGGGAATGACATGAAAAGTCTTTTTCGCACAGAAAGAACAAATTTATTTTCAACTATTTGTTTTAAATAATTAAACTTGAACCGATTTTTAAGAAATATCAAAACTCTAAATTTCAAGTGCAATCACGAGTGTCACCACCACTCTTCTCTTATTTCTATCTAAATTATTCTTTTATTTAGTGCTAAAAGTTTTTTTTCTTTTAAAAAAAATTAGATTGTATTAAATTTAAATTATATAGCAATGTCAAAGCTCAAATTCAAAACCTATCTTATTGAGCATTAACTCTAATAAAATTAGACTAATACATGTTGTGTACAGCTGTCCATGGGCTTCTATTTACTCGAATGAGGAACTTTTCTTTTACATTATTTGAATATTTGGACCAAATAATTAATACATCTCCGTCCCCCTAAATTAGACGCATTTTTTTTGGAACGTCTCGCTAGATTAGACGTATTTATATATTTAATAATTTTTACAACATAAAAGTGATGTGGATCATAATTGTCAAAAAAAATATAAAATAAATATTAATTTTCGATCTAAAAACAAATGCTTTTAATCTAGCGGTACGGGGGAGTATTATGTTTAGATTTCCATAAAGACATAATTAAATTTTTAAACACTTCAGTGGGGAGATCTGCTGAAAAGCAATCAATGCTTCAAGTAGACAAAAAATAGTACTGGTCATTTAATTGTACCCTAATCCTATATGTGAAGCTATGGCTATAGTAGGCAATTACAAAGACTTTATACATCAACTTATTACATGTGAAACATTAAAACTACACTAACCTCTTTAAAATAATAATTAATATAAACTCTCTTAATTAATAACTTTCTCCATGCATTTTCATGTCTAGGTCAATTTAAAAAATAATTAGTTTTGATGAAATAATAAAACAATAATTTTTGAAATAGCCCCTTTAAATACATATATATATATATATAGCTTCTGACAATTACATATATGATTTTATTTATTGTCCTAAGGCGAGACAAGCTACCTTTAGCTAGGAGTCGCTTTTTCTTCTGATTTTTTTTGAAATTGGAATATATATATAGAGAGAGAGATTTATCATTAATTTTTATATATAATTCTTATTGAATATGTGTCAGATGATTTCGTTTATACTCATGTAGGGTACTTTTACGCTTTTTATTTGTGTCACAGATGAATTTTTGCATAGCTTCACTACAAAAAATGTATCAATATAAAAGCAAAATTATTTTATAATTTTTTTTTCATTTTACTCCTCCATTTCTATTCTATTTACTTTATTGTATTTTTATTTCTTATTTCTTATTTTTCTTTATTATATTATTAGTAATTACTTTTCTTTAATTCTATTATAAAATTATATTAATTATTTTTTAATTTATATATTTTATAAAATTATATATACTTAATGAATTACATATATTTTTAATAATATTTACCTTATTATATTTTCACTTTTTTATTGAGAATAATAAAATAATTAATACGAAAAAAATGAAAAAATATAAATAATCATATTTGTATTTATAAATACAAATTTATTTATTGATAAGTTAAAAACATATTAAAGAGGGATTAATAAATTAATTAAAGAGATAATAATTAGTTAGCGGGGAGTGGGGAAATGAATAGTCTCAAATTAATTTAGATATATTTTTTATTTGTTTTTGTTATAACAATTAAAAAATTTGTATTAAATAAATCAAATTAGCAGTTTAGTAAAATGTAAATAAGAAACATATTTGACAATATGAGCTTATATCATATATCTGAATTTGAGTACCTTCAATTATGCAGTTTTTACATTATTCTAGCATAATATTAGTTAATTCTTAATGTTAATTCTAGCATATGTATGGAGAGTATGAATCATACCTAGGAACCGAATTCATACTCAAAATCTTAAAAGTCGTAAAATATGTTGGTTAAATTTACAAGGGTATTTACGATAATTTACAATAAAAATGGTTATAATTTATATAGTGTTATTTGGGTGGCTACTATTTATTTTTCTCTATCTTATTTGGCTATTTTGTATTTTGCCTCATATATATATAGTTTATTACTATAAAATAATGTAAGTTATTATAGTTGTTGGGAAATATTTATTGTTTTGATTCAGATTCCAATACCTCCCCTGAAAAGATGTAGTAAGACCAATACTGAATCTTAGTGTTTTGTCTAAGAAATCATATGTTAGGGAGTTCTAATTTTCAGGTACACTGAAGGACATCCACACTGAAGATTCAAGCTATCCCAAAACTGAAGGACCTTCTCTACTGAAGTCTGTCCTGAAGTTTTGAAGTTGAAGTTAGAAGCCAAGTCTTTGCCAAACTGAAGATCAGTACTGAAACTCTAGACTAAAGTTATCCACTGAAGTTTGCACTAAATGTCCTTACTGAAGTTCTCCACTAAGTGACAGCCTAGTCAGTAGGCCTTTCCATTTATAGCAAAAATCTCGGTTAGGTGAACAAGATCTTTCTGCAGACACCAAAAATGGCAAAAAGGACGAAGACTCCAACGGGAAGAATTCAAATAAAGCGCTATCTCACAACGGTCATATTCTATGAGATAAGTATATATACCCCGCTGCTTCAAACACTTCAAGACACCGGTTACTCTGCTTTCATCTCGCTATTGCTATCATCGCTCTCAAGCTTTCAAAGCTCTCAGTCCAGAACACTCCAAGCCTTCAGTTCTTACTTCTTAGTGTTCTTAGCAATCATTTGTAACCGAAGAACAATCTTAGTTTTAGATTTAGTTCTAAGCTAGTAGTGATCAGTACATCTGTAAATCCAACCTTCACGGTTGATCACTGTAAGATTGTTATCTCTCCATTAAGTTGGAAACCATCGACTAACATCGAGAACTCGTGGACGTAGGAGTTTTTTATCTCCGAACCACGCAAACCAAATCTCTGTCTCTCTATCTCATTTAAATTCAGTATTGCTTATTCATTATAACATCAACTGAATATTGATTAAGTGAAAAGAGAAACAACTGCATTAAGTTTTCTGGAACAAACGAGTAAGATTTAAACCACCACATTCCGCACACTTAAGTTATTAGTCCATCAGTCAAACACTAAGTGTATACTGAAGGATTCCTAACTGAAAGTTCATCTCTCTCACTGAAGTTCCCTCCCTTCAGTTCAGGAGCACAAAAGTTTTAACTTGCAAAACCTGACTGGTGTATTCCCCCCCCCCCCCCCTCCCCCATACACTTAGTTAAACTCGTTTCGGGACCAACAATAGTAAATTATAAATAATAAATATTAATAAATTAATTAAAGAGATAATAATTAGTTAGTGGGGGTGAGGAAATGAATAGTCTCAATTTAATTTAGATATATTTTTATTTGATTTTTTGTTATAGCAATTACAAATTTGTATTGAATAAATCAAATTAGCAACTTAGTAAAATGTAAATAAGAAACATATTTGATATAAGAAACATATTTCCCGTCATCTTAATTAAAAATGTGTATTAAATGAATTATCAATTTAATATGATGTAAATAAGGAATATATTTCACAAATGTGTTAAAAAAAATTAATTAAATAATTTCAAGTCGAGTTGACCTATTTTAATTTCATTTTTCACATCATCTCAATTAAAAATGTGTATTAAATAAATTGAATTATCAATTTAATATGATGTAAATAAGGGATATATATATCACAAATATGCTAAAAATAATTAAATAAAATAATTCCAAGTCAAGATACAACTTAAAAATTAAAAAATACGCAACCTATATTAATTAAGTAATCTTCAAATAAAATAATATGCATTAAGTAATTTTTTATGTTTTTGTTATGTTAAAAATAGAAACTAATATATTACAAAATATTTACAATATTTAAAAATATAATATGTATGTTTGACATTTATCACATTTGATAACACTATTTTTATTTGAATTGTTTAATCTCATTAAACATTATCAACTCTATTTATATTAAAACAATAAAAAATATATTATAAAAAGAAATTCCCCGTGCAACTGCACGGGTAAAAACTCTAGTTATATAACAACGGTAAGATGGAAAAAATTTTCATTTCTAAATTTTAATGAATTAACAACGGAACTGTTATGGAATTGTTGTTAAATTTTAGTAACGGAATTATCAGTTATTAAAAATTTAGTAACAAAATTTTTCGTTACAATTTCATTACTAAAATTGAAGAAACCTTTCTAAAAACGAAAATTTCGTCACAATTCCGTTGTTATATATAGTAACGGAATATATTTCGTTGTTAAATTTTTAGCAACCATCGATATTATTACAAATAAATCATTTAGTAACGGAATTTCTTATTATATAATGAAAAATTTCGTTGCTAAAATAAAATAAAAAAAGTTGTAGTGCTTGTGACATTTATGATGATATTTATATTAGGATTTATATAGTTATTTCATTAAGTATCATGTATAAATTATTTAATGTATTACATGATGTACGTGAATATATTTAATTAGTAACAGTGCATTGCTTAATACATAAAATGTTTTTACTTAATATAATGAAATGGTAATACATGAATATATTTTATTTATTATATATTAATATATTTAATTTAATTACACTAAAAATGTATATATCTGCTATTTTTAACATTATAACTAGATCAAAAATCATAATATCTGAAATTGAGAAAATATTGGTTGATTTAATGAAATCCCTATGTCTCTAGACTATTAATACATATACATTTTACTTTGGGTGATTGGCGAAGAATGCCCTATTACGTAACTTAGGGATGGAGAATACCCTCTTTTGTAAATCTATACCAAAAATGTCCAAAAAGACTATTATACCCCTGATTATTTGTTAATTTTGATTATTGGTTTGGAGAAAACAAAGACTTTTAAGTATATCGGCTGGAAATATTCCTCGTACCCTATACTGAATCCCTTTATAGGACAGTGGGTCTGGTCTACAACAATGCCACGTACTAAAAGTTTCGTATTCTCTAAATAAACCCTTTAAGATATAAGTTTTAATTAATTTCAAACGACTATTTGATCAAGGTATGTCAAGATGATTTCAATTAATAAGATGCTCAAAATAATTTAAGATGGGAATAAAAGACTAAAAGAAGGAAGGTGTTCATATTAAATCAAAATCTGGTCGGTGAACAGTGACCGGGTTTTGAGACCAGAACCGACCGGGGTTTTAATATGTACCGACCGGATTTTTTTTTTTCACGACCGGGTTTTTATGAAAAATTTTGAGCATATTACTTATTGAAATTGCATGTTTTGAGTCAAATCTTGGCATTAACAGGCGCTTCGAAAATGGTATCAGAGCGTATAAAAAGCCTTGAGCCTCTATCACGTGACTTTGTGCACGAAGCGTGACTCTCCGTAAAGGATAACCTAGGCTCTGAGTGAAACAGTGAGGAGTTAAACAGTGAGTCATCCGCCTTGGGCGTTGAATGACGAAGGTCACTAACTCTGAAGGTCACTCCTCAAAGTTTAGGTTCGCAAACTGATAGGTATCTTTTATTGTGCTACCCTTTTGGGGGGTCAGTATCTATTGGCGTTATATAATCTAAGACTCACAGTCTTGGATCCAAAGGCGCTCAATAAATTTCTTCAACTCTTTACGATCTACCAGCATCAGTCAAAAGCTGATGAGACTATCGCGAAGGAAATTTTCTTCTTAAAATTTCCAAGCCCATGGAAGGAGATGATGATAAGAGATTATATCCCCAAGGGCAGTGATAGCATCGCCAAGAGGATGTCTTATGTACATCAAAAGCTTTCAGAGTGGTGTCAGCAAGCCACTGCTCAGAAAAACCTGAAGAAGCTGCGAAGAATCAACAAAGCAGCTCACCTTAACTGTGAAGATAATGATCTTCCAGTTGTTATTGGAGGCGAGCCATCAATAACCAAAAGACGAAAGAATAGGTACCAACCCTATTCCAAAGAAAGAAATCCAAGAGGACGATCTTGGAAGCCAAGGACGATGTGGTCTAGACAGAAGGCTAGATCATACAAAACTGGACAAAGAAGCGGACCAGCTAGAAGCAGGGGTTCGTTCCAAGGATCCAGTTCAAGAACTCCAGCAAAGAAAACTTTTAGAAAAGCTCATACCAGAGCTAATGAAAGTTTTAAAGATTGTAATTGCTGGACCTGCGGAGCCAAGGGGCATATTTCAACAAATTGCCCAGATAACGAGCAGAGAGGCATGCGAAGGTTCGAGTCTACTCCGGACATCGAAGATGCCATATACTACCAAGAATTGGTTCAAGTATACCAGTTTGAAGATATACCCTCCGACGAGAGTATATATGAGCAAGAAGAGATTCTTAGTAGGGATGGAGATTCTGATGGATCTACAGAATCTTCAGACTGAAGCTGAGTCTTGTCATCAGGAGAAAGAGGATCGAACTGGATTTTCCAGTCGAACGATGATCTCGCCAAACCTGATCGACAAAATCATGAAGAAAACCTTGAACATTCAGAAGTATCAAGGTTTTAATGCTAGCAACCTAGACGAAGTTCTAAGGAATTTCAGTTTGGGAAGAAGGAAACATCATATCGTCTACGGAATCACTAGACGAGAGATGTCGCTTCCGATCGAGTTTACGGGGAATCAAGTGGAGATGCAATTGATTCCAGCAAGCGACATACGTGAGGATTTGGAGAAACTTAAACCAGAAATTGCCGAGAAGATGAGATGGATTCATATCGGGGCAATTCAACTGGTTCTCAAATCCACGATGTTCACAGGAATTGATGCTCCAATCGACATAGCCATATGTGATAGGAGAATCAGAAACCTACAAGATTCGGTGATGGGAACCATCACGGGGAATCTTTGTGCAGGCCAAGTTGTGGGGATTGTATATCCTAAAATTGCATACAATCTCAACGACTCGGGATTTAGTAAAGCTCTGACGCTATATCAGGACTTCAAGAGGAAGGAGTTATTGGATGAGGGGAATACACCTTATTCGATAACATATCAGATTTCGTATGCACTTTCTAACTCCCATCATACGGAGTTATTCTTGGGAAAGCCTTTTATCGAAATACCTGATATCTTCAAGAAGGTGACTACAGCAATTGGTCCCGATAGAATGGAGATTCCACAAAGGAGGGAGGTCAACATTCGAATTCAAGAGAGGCCAGTCATAAGACATGATCAAAGTCTTAAGATAAGCTCAGGAAGACTATCCTTCCAAGGAGATAGAATTATATCTCAACCCTTTGGGAGGAAACTTATCCAAGAAAGTCAGCCCCAATTCCCAGGGAATCCTCAAGTTTCAGTCAATCTGAAATGTCCAGAGGGATGGAGAGGGATGACAACTAGATTTGATGCTACAAGATGGGAAAATAATTTTCCATGTAGTGTCTTATATTATCTCCAGCAGCCGGAGGTTAACCATTACAATGGAACCCTTGACCTAGGGGGTTTTATGGTAGAAGTTAAAGGCAGAGCAGGACGAGAAGATGTTCTGATTCTAGGGCGGGATTTTTTGGAAAGATTCAAGCCCTGGAAACCGATGGACCAAGGGATGATGATTACGATAGAAGAAAGACGACTCCTAATCGTATGACAAGCCCTTTCTCGATATACATTCCAGTGGGAGTGTTATATGAACAATATAAGGCAGAATATTTCTCGGCCTATATTGATTCAGGTGCAGGAATATGCACAGCAAGGAGGGGAATTTTCCCAGCAGAAGTTGAGGATACTTTACCTCAAATTGCTGGCAGAGATTTCTCTAAAAGAATTTTACTCTTATCCAAAGGAGTAAAAGAAGTGGAAATACTAATTGGAGGCGCGGGTCAAACACCTTGGTATAAGGTTAAGACTCCACCAATTTATTTCCATGATACGGGAGCTGATATTCTGTTAGGAAATAATTTCCTACAGATGTTCAAACGATACACGCAGGACAATGAGCAAAGAAGATTAGTGTTCACAACCAATTGTGAGCATAAAATCATTGTTCAGAGACTGAGGAAGGCGTTTAATCGACAGATTCCCGTAGCCTTTCGCAGCAAGCGTGGTGATATGAATGATGAAGGCAAACTTCGTCATCCAAAGATGAAGGATCAAAGAAGATTTAGCGAAGCAGTGCTTAGCTGCATTCGGGAGAATGATCTTCAAGAGGAGGAAATCCAGATCCTTAAAGCAGCTTTGATTTCTAACAAAGAAATTAGGGTTGAAATGCAGGTGTCCCTTGCCGATGTCAAAAGGAAGATCTCGAGATGCTACAATGAGAATCCTTTGGCCTGGTGGGAGAAGAACCAACTCAAAGCAACCTTAAAGGTGAAGCCAGAAAGGGTGCATGAGTTCGTGAGATTCAGACCTATCCTAATGAACTTAATTGATCAGAAGGATATGAGAATTATTATCAAGGAACATCTTGATATGAAGTTGATCGAGCCGGCTAGTTCACCTTACAGTAGCCCTGGGTTTCTGGTAAGGAATCATGGTGAGATCAAGCGAGGTAAACCTAGACTTGTCATTAATTACAAAGGGATTAATGATATTCTAGAGTTTGATGGATATTTTATTCCAAGTAGAGATCACCTTATTAACTGCATACGCAATGCTAAGGTCTTCTCAAAGTTTGATTGCAAGTCAGGTTTCTACCAGATTCGCATGGAGGAAGAAAGCAAAAAACTTACAGCTTTCTCAACACCACAGGGGCATTTCGTTTGGAACGTAATGCCAATGGGGTTAGCTAATGCTCCCCAGATTTTCCAGAGAAAGATGGATAATCTTTTTAAAGATTATTTTTCTTTTATGTTTGTCTATATTGATGATATACTTATAACATCAAAAGATATGGATGAACATATCAAACATCTTGATTTATTTGCAGATGTTTGTTATAAAGAAGGATTAGTGCTTTCAGAGAAGAAGGCAGTAATTGCGACCCAAAAAATGGAGTTTTTGGGAATAGAGATCGATGAGTCTGGAATAACTTTGCAAGATCATATTGTGCAGAAGGTCCAGGATTTTCCAGAAACATTAAAAGAGAAGAAACAACTTCAGAGTTTTCTGGGAGTTGTTAATTTCGCAGGAATGTTTATCAAAGATCTTGCGAAACACAGGAAGGTCTTTAGTAATCTACTAAAGAAAGATGTTCCGTTTATATGGACGGAAGAACATCGACAGGGAATGAAAAAGCTAAAGGAGGAATGTAAAGATCTCCCAAAGCTTTCTATTCCACAGGATGAGGATGATCTGGTCCTTTATACAGATGCGAGTGATTATTGGTGGGCAGCAGTACTCATGAAGATCACTCCTTATGGAGAAGAACCTTGCAGATATTGTAGTGGTTTATTCTCAGAAAATGAGGCCATCAGATGGCATATCAACGAGAAGGAATTCTTTGCAGTAGTAAAGGCTTTTAAAAAATGGCCTTTATTTTTATTAGCAAAGAAATTTACTTTAAAAGTTGATAATACACAGGTTAAAGCTTTCCTAAGAAATAACATAGCATCAAAACCTGAAAATGCTAGGTTACTTAGATGGCAAGCTTTATGTCAATATTATATTTATGATATTGTCGTATTAAAATCTCATGAAAATATTCTTGTAGATTTTCTGACAAGAGATGGAGCCAGCTGAGGTTAGATCCATCATGCTAGCCCAAAAGCATCTCCGAGAAAATTTGGAAATGCTCTTGGAAGAATGGGACGAGTGCGTTCTCCATGCCGATCAAATGGGGAAGATGCAAGCTACCGATAAGACGAAAGTCTCTGGTAGAATACGAGCCAGTATGCTGACCAGTACTCAGTTATGGTCGGCTCTGGAAAAGCCAATCCTGCGGGCTTCCAGAAAACCTCTGGAGATAGCAGAGTTTCGTGTTCCGGCACCTAAACCGGTAGATGGGGATTCAAATACCCCTCTAACAAGTCCTAAGCTGGTGGAGTCTGAACCACTAGCCCAAGGAAATGATGATGCTAAGACTTCACCGTCTGAACCATCATGTCAACCCTCCACCTCTGGGGTAAAAGAGGGAGAGATTAGCCTCAGGCCTATGACAGGCAAATCTGAGTCTAATACTAATTTGATTATTTTCTCTTCTGCTGAACAGGCTTATCAAGCTAGCTGGGAGAAATTACTCACTAGAGCAGGTATTAATCCTAGTAATACCAGGATTGATGGTTCGGGGAAATATCCAAGGGTATGGATGCTGCCCGGATCAAAACCCCAAGATGTCAAGCAGTGGTATGAATTTGGGGCCCTTGCCTCCGTTTATACTACGTCCCCAGCGTTTCCTGAACTTAAAGGTCTACCCCGATGGATCCAGGAAGCGGTGTATGATACCTGGGCAAACAACGAACAACTGTGCCGAGGTGATACATTGGAGCTGTATTTCATAAGTGCAGCCCCAGAACCTGCAGGAAAGGGGAATCACGAAGCCTTCCATTACATAAGGCTACGAAGACCCCGAATGGATGCCTTCAACCAAATCAAGGCACCAACTAGTGAAATTCCAATGATCGCCGCAATTTCAGATGATCAGATAACAACAAGGCGAGCATGGGGATTATGGGTCTGTCTTACAGAGATGGACAAAGTCAAGTTTCCATTCAAGTTCTTTCAGAATTCATTGAATGGATCATTCCTGTTAAATACTATGACAGGGAAGACAACCAAGTTTGCAGAAGAAGCTTTTGAGAGAAAAAGAACTCTTCTGTGGGAAAACAAGATGGCGATGAGTAAAGAAACCCATCGCAAGTTCTGCAATATGGCTCATGTTGGACATTGGGCATCCAGGATATGTTCAGATTGTCCAGCCCAACGTGAACCTGAGTTCGGAAAAGGCTTCTTACCTAAACCAGATAAGAAGAAGTTTCGAGCCAACGAGTATGAGGAGATGAAGACTCCTCCAAAAGGAAAGGCTCCAAGGGGCCCTCCAAAAAAGACAGATGGCCGACAGAAATAAAAGGGCCATGTGAAGATAAAACAGGAGATGCTTTCGGTAAAAGAAAGCATCTGATAAAGCAGCACCCACCAAAAAGAAAATGACAATGGTGGGTGGAAGAAAAAGACGTTCCACCATAAAAAAGATGGACCACTAATTCAAAGAAGGGGTCCAACCACTAAGAAATGTTTGTGTCGGCAGCCTTATCTGGACCCAGCTTCACGTGAAGAAGCATCATTTAGAAGATAAGGATCCGAGGCAATAATGCAGGGAAGGGGAGGCTTCAAGCCTTCTATATAAACGAGCATTTGGAGGGAGTTAGGATCATCGAAAATTTTCTATCTTCTCTCCAACAATAAACATTGTTTTCCTTTCTGTTTATGCGAGTAGTTTCTATTTCCGCTACCATAGGTAGCTAAACAAGTTAGTCTCCTCCCTAAAGGAGATCTAATTAGTATGTAATATATATTTATAATTCCTTAATAAGATTTGGGCTTTTGTTCATCATCTTCTAGATTTATATTTTCCTTATTTTTACCAACAAACATACTTATACGCCCCGGGTAGGAAACGAACGAGGGCTGTGCTGTGAGCTGTTGAAGGAGTCTGCGTCTGGAATCCATAAGGTGCTCCTGGTGGTTGGACGAGGTCCCTAAAACTTCCGGTGGATACGACCCGACAGCTTATCGGTCAAAGAAGGTATAAAAAGTTGGTATTAATATTGAATTTATACGGAAGTGTGATGGGCCTGATAATTGTTGTTTGAAATTAAACATTAAAAAGGGTTTTATTTGGATTAAAATGAGAAAAGGGTATAATGGTCCAAAACACATGTTTTGGGCACTTTTGGTACATATTTACACAATAGGATAGTTTACATCCTAAAGTTAGAGAATGGGGTATTTTGCACAATTAACTCTTTTACTTTAATAATAATGTGGCTACATTCTTGCACGCAGTTCTATACCATTACGCAAATTATTAATGAGCTAGCGTATAAATTTATACAATGGGAGTGATCCTTAGGCCTTCAAACTTTATAATCTAGCTATATATCTAGAATGTTTACCCATTTAAATTATTCATTTTATTTATTATTAGTATTATTGAAGAGAAAAAATTAAGATTACCTTTGTGCATTCAATATTCAATAAGAATGAGTTAAGTCATGACAGAAGTGATCACTCGTGTGCCCACCCACCTTCTATATATACATGTGAAATGTGAAAGATACAACATCTCGTCCAGATAAATAATAAATTTTTGATAAAAATTTCTAACAAAATAAAATTACACAAATAACTAGAAAAGATTTAAGTGATTTACGAGAGATAAACTTAACAGTGGCTGAGAGGTCAGCGCCTGATAACATGTTGATTTTGGGATTACACGTGTCTAGTGAGTGATCAAAGATCGCTGATAAAAAAAATTTCCCTGTCCCCAAAGCTTGTAGTCGAATAATGGTAGTTTGCGCTCGAACGTAAAATGTTTTTCCCGAGCGCCATCAACGTACGAGAGCAATCCATATATCCCAAAAGCAATTCAACAAATATCTTAAATTCTAGTAAAAAAATAAAGTTTTGTAACAAATTTAAAGATAAAATACAATTTAAGCATAAAACTAACTGTTAAAAATTCTAAATTATTAAAAGTAAACTTGTGAGAATATGTCTTTTTAACAAGATGTGGTAAAACGTTAGAAGAAAATTGAGTGGAAATTGAAAGAAATTTGGGTGGAAGAGAGTGAGTGAGTTCCATAATTGAAAATTCATAAAGAAAATTGCTAAAATTTAAATAGTGTTATGTTGGTTATTTTTATTTGTCTTTCACTGTCTTTTTTGGCCACTTTTTATAATTAACTCTTTTATATATGATCAAAAATACTTACATTCCAATCTATATGTAAAAAATACTTATAAAATTTAAAATATCATTTGTTTTTATACTACAAGTATAAAAAAGTGAAAGCCTACAAAATTATCCACATTTACTATTAGTCAATTAATCATTTACTCTCATCATTCTCTTCGACTTATACTAAATGCATATGTTGCGGAGGTTAGTGGCGTCATTATTTTCGGGTGCGGTGGCGACACAGAGGGAAGGGAAAGGGGTGCGCAAAGTGTGACAGCGGCGGTGGGGTTCGCGGCGGTGAAGGCTGTGACGGGGGTGGGGGAAGTAGTTATGACGGCTAAAATAGAATAAAAGTTAATAATTTTTATGTAAAAGATAATATTTGAATTGTGTTTGGATTCGATTGAATGAACAAATAACCAAGAACATGAACTAGAATGCAGCCCAGATGTTTGATGAAACGCGCCAGCAACACAACGCACACAAAAGAGAAATAACACGAACGATTTACGTGGTTCAGATCAATATGATC
>JAPKLX010000043.1:1788125-1857258 GCA_026898415.1 Leonotis leonurus | reverse complement strand
ACAGCTGCAATGTAACCAACTCTGCTCTGCCAACATGAGGACAACACTGTGTATATGCATCGTGTATCCACCCACATATCTCAACAATTTTTATTGAAAAAAACTTTTAATAATTGTAATTGTAAAAACTATTTAAAAATGACATTTTTTATTCTAAATATAGAAATGACCAGTATTTAAATATTCATTATTATTATTTATCTTTTTTAATTTCTTTACAAAAGTTATTTTAATTTTTTAACATTTTAGTCAAGTCATTGACTTTGAAGTTTTAAGGTTCTTACAGATGAGGGAAAATCACCATTGACTTCCATTAGTTTGTAACTACTGCAAGCTCAACCAGAAAAGTATGGCGGCCTATGCAGCAGTGGTTTCTCTTAAGAATACCATAGAGCAGATCCAGAATCACCCTCACCCACCTATTTCTCTTCGCCAAGAACAAGTTGAATCTCTCACTAAAATCATTACTTTCTTGCAGGAATACCTTGAAAGCTATTCCCTTGTTGAGAATAGCATAGAAGCACAAGGCTTGGAGAGCCGAATTGCAGATGCAGCTTACGCGGCTGAAGATATGATCGAGTCCTACGTAGTTGATCAAATTCATGACAAAATGATGAGTTCCGTTGACTTTCATGAAGGTCTGAGCAAGATGATACATCACATGGATTCGGTCAAGAAATTGGTGATGAACATCCTTGAAGAAGAGAAAAGGGGAATACACAATAACCTGCATAGGAATCCTATGATATCCTCTCCTCGTCCATCAAGATCATTATCTTCTTCTTCGGTTCAAGCTAGTATCATCTTTGGATTTGATGATCTAATAACGGAAACGTTGGATAAGCTCATCAGAGAAAAATCCAGTCTCCAAATCATTCAGCTTATTGGTATGGGCGGCATAGGTAAAACCGCTCTTGCTCGAACTATTTATGAAAAACAAATGGTTGTGGACTATTTTGATATTCGTGGTTGGGTTACAATTTCTCAAGATTATAGCATAATTGGCCTTCTTTTAGAGCTTCTTCAAGAGGATGAGGGAAATTTGAGTCAAATTGAAGATGAGGATGACTTAGGGGTGAGACTGTACAAAAAATTATCAGGGAGGAGGTATTTGATAATAATAGATGATATTTGGGACGATCAAGTTTGGAATCATTTGAAATTTTACTTTCCAAAAACACAGGGGAGTCGATTATTATTTACCTCTAGGCTTTCAAATCTGGCTTCTTTGAATACGAACTCTAACTCTCATAGCATTAAGATTCATTTTCTTGATAAGCACAGTAGTTGGAATATGTTCTGCAAAATAGTGTTTGGGAAACAAGAGTGTCCTCAAGAATTGGATGAGATAGGGAGGAAGATTGCAGAAAGTTGCAAAGGGCTTCCTCTATCTATTAGTGTGATTGGTGGGCTCTTAGCAAAGTCCAAAAAAACACAATCACACTGGCAGTATGTTGCAGAAAATTTCAATTCTATTGTGAATTTGGAGGATGACGAGTACTGCTTACAGATACTCGCCATGAGTTACAACAGCTTGCCCGTTTATCTGAAGCCATGCTTTCTCTACATGGGATTCTTCGTGGAAAACATTAACATCCCTGTCTCGGGGCTCATCAAATTCTGGGTGGCTGAGGGATTTATAAAGCCAGATCCTCGCAGAAGCAGCAGCCTGGAAGAGGTAGCTGAGAAGAATTTGGAGGAACTTATCGACAGGAATCTTGCTATAGTTGTAAAGCGCAACATTCATGGTAAACTAAGATATTGCCGAATCCATAATCTTTTGAGGGACCTTTGCTTGAGAGAAGTTCGTAAGCAAAAGTTCTTGTTCGTCATAGGCGAGCACGGCCTCAACCTCCCACAAGATTTACTATCAGAACGCCGCATCTGCATTCAAGGGAGCGGAAGAAACATGGCGATGATGAATACTAATGTTGGTGAAATATTTGACAGCTTGAGAGCTTCAGCAGTTGCTCGTTCCCTGATATGGGAACACGACCAGCCTCATTCGCCAACTGTTTTCAAATTGTTACGCTTGTTTGCAGCTGGTGATACTCTTGGAACTCATCTTTTACCACTTGTATTTAACAGAGTCAACTTGCGGTATGTCAATATTCGGTTAGGTTACTATGATCTTTCATGGAGATTACATTCTAAATTCTCTTTCCTGTGGAATCTACAGACATTGATTGTTCGATGTCGCTCGAGTTTCTCCTTGCCATCCGAGATTTGGAACATGTCCCGACTCAGAAATGTTGTAATTTGGGAAGCCATAAAACTGCCAGATCCTCCAAACAACGCGGTTGTCGTCCTGGAAAATCTGCAGGAATTCTTGCATATCAGTAATTTCAAGTGCAGCCAAGAGATGGTTATGAGAATCCCAAACATCAAGAGATTGAAAGTATCGTATGACGAGGATGAGTGTGTTAAAGGATCTTCTGCTTTCTGCTTCCATAATCTTGTTGGTTTAAGTAAACTCGAGTCTTTTGTCCTTCGTTCCAATTATGTTCCTAGAGATGCAAGGTTTCTCGAACTGAGCTTCCCACATTCCCTCAAGAAGTTGACGTTGGAATACACCTTCCTCCAATGGGAAAACATGACGACCAAGATAGGTTCGTTGCCTCTTCTTCAAGACCTCAAACTGAAATATGATTCATTCGTAGGAGCTGAGTGGGAAACGGTTCAAGGACAGTTCGTTAGTCTGAAATTGCTTGTGATCGATAGGTGTCATGATCTGGAATCTTGGTTGACATGTAAAACACACTTTCCGCGCCTCGAGCATCTTGTTCTTCGAGGATTACAAAAGTTGAAGGAGATCCCTTTGGAAATAGGGGAGATAGCAACGCTCAAATCAATTCAGTTGGTAGATTGCAGTGATTCTTCTGTATATTCTGTTAATAGAATAAGAGATGAACAAGAGGAATATGGGAATATGGATCTTCAACTTCACATTCCCTCTCAAGAAGAGGATGGAATGGAATACTGAGGTGAAGTGAAACACCAGTCTTATTTATTTTGCCTCTTGTACAAAGAGTCTTATTTTTGGAGATTTCATTCATTTAATTTACTGTTCCTCCCGTTTCCACTAAAAGTTGTAACGTTTACTTATGAGCTTTAAATTCATTGAAAGAAGCTCGAAGGCTCTTTGTCCATTTCATCATATATTCATATAACTCCCATCCATTTCACATGAATTATTTCACTCTTGATTTTCATGAATTTAAAATCCCATGTCTCCTGAAATTTCATTGATCCACAAATGATCTCCACAAATATCACAAGAACTCGGCATATACATCAAATATTCATTTTATTACAATAACAAAAGTATATAACAATCCATTAACACCAAGAATAACTCAAATTAGTCCGAAACCAGTGAGGAGTTCTGGAACTTCTTCCATATCTCCAGAAGTAAAAATACATTTATATATATATATATATATGTATATATCGAAGAACAAAATCACATATATATCAACTGTATAATCTCTTTAACCACAAAATGTTGCCGTTTCTTCAACTTGTTGTGCAAATTTTAGAGCTGAGCCAAGCGACTAATATCAAATGGATACGCATCGGAAGCCCTCTGAGCTTGATACGATCTTCTCCCCACCACAATATTCGCAGCTTCGGTAGGATGAAACGCGTCCCAAAACAAGTACTCATCTCTGTTTCCGCACGACGGCTGCAACGGCAGGCACGTAATCTGCCCGTTGTTCCTCCCCACGCCGCAGCAACCCACGTTCGTCACACTAAAGCCTTCAAAAGTTTAAAGAAAAAATCATTCAAACCCTAATTATGAGATAACTCTTGTTGCCTTAATAAAAAATGATACGTGGCTTCAAGATTTAGACTATATATATAAAGAGAACATATATAAGGTCTTAGTCATGCATTAAAGGTAAGGCAACACGAGATATTATCATGTACATATTCTGTTTTGCCGTAAAAATATTACCGAAAGCTGAGGGGTTGTTGATGAGATCTTGGAAGACGTCGTAAGCATTGATGTAGATGAATCTGGCATCAGGGGTGTTGCCGTTTAACTCTTCAACTAAGCCTTTGAGTCTGCTGTTGAATATCTGATTGGCATTGTTGATTCGAGCCACGCACGTTCTTCCGTCGGGGCTGTTCTGCGCCAAAGCGTTGGGGCTGCACCCGATCTGGCCTATTCCGATGAGCACGAATTTCCTCGCTCCATAGTTGTACAATGCTCTCAGTTGCTCCGTGTACTGTTCGATCAGTACCTCCGCGTACTGCTCCGGCGAGTACTGCCGGCTCGTCGTGTAGTACTGCGGCATGAAGTAGTTGTTCAGGTAGTCATTGCTCCCAACTCCGATTGAGTATATGCACTTGCTTAAGTAACTTGCAGCCGAGTCTTCATCACCTAGTATGTCCACTACTTGTGCAACCGTGTTCTTGTAGTTGTTAACTTGGCCAGTGAAGTCAATTCTTGCTCCCTAATTAGTAATGCGACAATAAAAAGGAAATTAGTTGGTTAATGCAAGAATCTTGGTTTTTAACGATGTAATGAAGGATGGATGCGTACGAGTTGCTGCCCAGTTTCTTGTCTGATTCCAGCTGCAGCAGATGCGTAGTTTACTCCTCTCATTATTTGTTCACCACGAGCACTTGCATATGGTGGAATGTAGTCATCAAAGCCTAGCAGCTCAGCTGTAAATATTCGAAGAAAAAAAGAAGAAAAGTAACATTTAGAATTTCACATTTTTTTGAAAAAGATTGTGAAATGAACAAGTTTAGATGATGATGTATGCTTACCGACGACATCTACGGTAGTTTTACCGTTGGAGAAGCGGCCTGTGGGGCCCTGCTCGAAATCAATGCCGTAAGGCAAGTAATTAGCCCTAGCTAAGGACTGGATGTTGTTATTGTTCCCATTATCTACTAACGAATCACCAAATATGAAGTAACATGGAACTTGGGGCTCAGCCGTCACTCGGTGTTGGAGACGAGCCACCACGGCCACGACCACAGACAGTAACATCCATCTCCTAAGCCCACTTCCCATTATATATAGGGAACACTAACTATAAACTTTTTGAAGTAAAGAAAATGGACGTGAAAAGAGTAATGCAGCACCGAAAGGTTGGATCAAGAAATAAAGAAGTAAAGGTGGTAATAGGAAGGCAGTGAGGCAGGTGTTGTGCGTGATGAAATTAAACGCATCGAGGCATGTATGTACTTATATACATCTCTAGATTTATTTGAAATATATTTGAAGTTGACTTATTTTGAGCTATGCTGTATAAGGATATGGGAGTTAGATAGAAGCATTGATTTCACGCGGATATCATATAATGTGAGACAATGGGACAAATGCATTTCACTTTCCTACTTTAATTTGTGAATTTATGGAGTATGATATATCCCATGTGGTTATGGTTTCTTTTTCTTTCCACAAGTTTCTTTTTTCTAAATACTAGCTTGTGGTTGGCTTGTTGTGTTGGAGTAGAGAAGGAAAAGAGAAACTCGAGCATGTAAATCAGTTAGGTGGAGTACTGCAACTACTCTATTTAATGTGAAGACTAAGTCATCCAGATTACTGAAAAGTGTTCATTCATGACACTATCCAACCAAGCACCAAATTATTGGAGTTTAGACTTGTAGGATTTGCTGCCGACGGCCTCTCACAATTATATTAGATGCTAATCGATTCAGATTTCTCTTTCAACATCAAAAGCATGGCAACTAAAGATGAAAATCTGCTCTCTGCAGTTTAGTTTTGCAGACTCATAAAAGCACAGGGGAATTCCGGAGGCCATTATTATTAATGAATTATGCACATTGATGATTGAAGGATAATGTAATTAAATACCAGGATGTACTCCCTCCGTCCATTAAACTTAACACAATTCCTTTAGTTGGACGTGGTAGTTTGGCATATTTTTAAAATATTAAAAGTTATCATTTTTAAAAAGGTGTGGGTCCTACCATCTTTATCACTCTTACACTACTTTATACACTCTTCTTAATAATCGTGTCCAAAAGTTTTGTATAATCGGAGTGATTAGCATATATGCAGGCATGTGATTATTACTCTGGTACTTGTACTGGTGTCTCAATTAAATATGGCAGTTGCACTCTTATATGGGCCTACTCCCATGGAATGATTTTAATCCTCGACGACTTTTATCAATATCTGAGGATGCCAAGGCCTCAGCTGCAGCAGCCCCCACTCTTTTAAAATATGTACAACTGGATTTGAACATTTGTTGAGCTCATTGCCTTTTGAGTTGTCTCTTCCTTCATCCTAGGATCAATATTGCCTGCAAAGATTTGTTTGATATGAAATGTATTACTACTAATTTAGTGACCAAACATTTGCAGTATTCATGAATCAAAATATAGGAGGTAAGAAGAGTAGCGAAGGATGCAACTTTTAATAATTTATGGGTTTTAGAGCACAAAAATCAGTGCAAGCAGCACTCAACTTGTCAATGGGTGGGTTTTACTCAGACCGGAACCGTTAAAATAGTTACAGTACTGGAACCGAAATCGGACCGTCAACTATTGGTTCCGGGCCCGGACCTTATTAACGGTTCCGAGTCGGGAGAATACACATGGGTCTTTTCGGATCTGGGGTCACCCATGAGTATTCTTCAATCTCCACCATCAACATATCACAAATTAAGCTCAACAGATAAACAAATTTATATATCAAATACTTGTTGCGCGTGTGACCATATCAAATAAGTTCGAGGACTAATTTGAAAGATAACAATTTTTCATAAATATCGACTTTTAAATAACTTGAACTGAAATATTCCGAAATAAACATAATTGATATAAACTTGAGCTTTGTAACATGTGACTTGATCATTTGCATAAACATTAACATAATTTCGGAATAGTAACAGTTTATACTCATCCCCATAAAATATTTTGAAAGAATACCTTTTACCTTGAAGCCCGGGTGCATAGAGGTCGAATGACTATGCATTATACAATGATATAAAAATTTTCATGATAAAAAATATTTTTGAGCAAAGTCTACAGGAAGGTAGACATGCTATGATACCATGTTGTAACACCCTAATCTTATATGACTTTAATTTATAAATATTTAATGCGGAAATATTTAATAAATAATAAAAAATAAATAAGTGAAATAATTTTTTTTCTTTAATGACTTAGTAAAATTAAAAACTTTAAACTTAAAATATTAGTAAATTAAAATAAATTAACAAATCCCTTTTAAAATAACCATAGTGGACTTAAGCATAATAATATTATCTTGCTAGTCATTCAAAATACACATACTTTCAAGTCTAGCATTTCTTGCAAAAGTACTTAATATATAAGTGCAAAAAGTTTTTCTTAAATGCCAAGATACGTCATTCGACTTTCCACGCTCCTCCGAACTCAAGTACCTAAAATGTTAATATGGGGAATGAGCATATAAACGTATATTCAGTGTGTGATATTATGCAAGAATTGTCAACGTTAATAAAACGATAAACACATATGATATATAAACATAAACTTGTTTTCGCACGGTGGCATACCAAGGACTGTGACGTCCTGTACCCATTTGGCGGGCCCCTGGCGACATAACTTGATTGCGCATGATACCATAACATATACTTGATTTCGCACTGTGGCATACCAAGGACTGTGACGTCCTGGACCCATTTGGCAGGCCCCTGTCGACATAACATAATTTGCGCATAACATAGAGTTAGAGCAACTTGAGGCAACTTTAAATAACGGCCTTGCTACTCATCAACATAGTTTCATATTAACACATACGGCCAACACATAATATTAAAATGGACAACGATAATCAAAGACATAACTTAAATAAATCACTACACCTTAAACCTTGACCTTTGAATATATAATCGAACAATTAAAACCTCGTCAAAGTATTAGTCACGCCGCATATAGTCACGTATTTATCACAATAATTTATAAGGTCAAAATAAAACTTAATTTATTTTAACTGGACTTTAAAAAAATACTTATACTAGACATTAATATTTAATCATTCTTTAGACGTAAATTTTTAGGTAGTAAACTCTTTAAAAAAAAAGTTTTAGAAAATTACTTAGTATAAGTAAGGTTTACATAAAGATTTTAGAAAAAATGAAATAAAGGCATTAAGCCATCTACTTTATTAAACGAAGGAAGCCCGAAATTCTTTTTAAAAGCCTATAGATTTAATTAAACAAAACCCATCTAATTAAATCTAGTTCAAATGGCCCTAAATACAATTTAATAAGAAGCCCATTAATATAGCTAAAAAAAATAAATTCATTCAGCATAGAAGATGAACACTCTCCTCTCTCCCTCAAATTCATCTTTTTGCTTCTCTATCTCTTATCTTCTGCACTTATCTATTTCCTTTATTGTTTTATTTCTATTTTTATTTTCAAAACTCAATTGCAATTATCACTAACAGTGCTCATCTTCTCTCTATTGATGGACAGAAGTAGTAGCCAAGGCCACCGCGCCTGTCGCCGTTTCACCCTCCGATTTTCTTGGTTTTTCTCCGGGGCCCGAAAACACCACTCTTCGTTCTTGATTTGTAGATTGAATGTAGTTAATTTGAACATTGTGGAAGAAAAATCGAATGAAAGTAATCTTTAGCTTAATGAATTCAATCGTTCAGTTACTTGAGTTGAACTTACATCACAGTATTTATACATACATGCATAAAGCATGTGTACACTTATTAAAAACGTAATAGAAAAGATAAAAGCGTACAAGCACTTCTAATAACTATCTATCCTACAAGTAAAAGATCTCATCTGTTGATTTACTAAATAATCGAACAGGTATTATTTAAACTAAGAAAACACGCACTAATCCTTCTTTATCACACAACAACTTCTTCATCACATTGTGCTTCCTTTCGTCAACACTTGATCTCCAATACTCCCCCTCAAGATGGGCATGACAAATATCAAGTAAGCCTATCTTGGATGTAAGGTAATGAAAACGAGAGCTGGGCAATGATTTAGTAAAGAAATCAGCCAACTGTATTGTGGTGGAAACATGGATAGGATTAAGAAAACCATTCTTGTATAAATTTCGAACCAAGTGGCAGTCAATGTCAATATGTTTGGTTCTTTCATGGAATACCTGATTACGAGTAATGTGTATTGCTGCCTGATTGTCACAAAATAGAGAGATAGGTAGAGAAGGCTTGATATGAAACTCTGCAAATAGATAAGTAATCCAAGTTAGCTCACGAGAAGTGGCACTGAGTGCCCTATATTCAGCTTCTGCAGAAGAAACAGAAACTAGAGCTTGTTTCTTACACCTCCAAGAAATCAAAGCACCTCCAGCAAACACACAATATCCTATCAATGATTTACGTGTATTCACACAAGATGCCCAATCAGCATCACAATAACTGGCAATTTCAAATGAAGTGTTGGCAGGATATAATAGACCAAGTGAATGACAACCTTCTAAGTATCTTAAAACATGCATAGCAGCTGACCAATGTGATGATCTAGGAGAGGCTACAAACTGACTAAGTTGTTGTACACTATGAGATATATCAGGCCGAGTCATGTTAAGATACAATAATTTTCCAATAAGCCTCATGTAGCTTTGTGGTTGAGGGAGGAGATCTCCATCAGCAGTATTAAGTTTAACACCAGGAGGGAGAGGTATAGAAATAGAAGTACATCCTAAGAGGCCCACACTCTCAAGAAGATCAAGCACATATTTGCGTTGATTCAAATAAGTTCCATTCTGTCCTCTAGCTATCTCAACACCCAAAAAATATTTGACTGAACCAAGATCCTTAATGGTGAAGGATGTGTGCAGATAAGCTTTTAGATCTTCAATAGCTTGAGAACTAGCACTAGTAATCAATACATCATCAACATAAACAAGTAGACAAATGAAGTTACCTCTGTCACCTTTAGTGAACAAACATTGATCAGCCTTTGATTGAACAAAGCCATATGAGAAAAGATATCTGCAAAACTCAGCGTTCCACTCTCTTGGTGCCTGTTTCAACCCATAGAGACTCTTTTCTAGTTTGCAAACTTGGCCTGCTTTGGCTTTAGAGTATCCCTGTGGAGGTGTCATATATATACCATCGTGCAAAAAACCATGTAGGAAAGTATTATTAACATCAGTTTGATGAATTGGCCAACCCTTAGATGTAGCAATAGCAATTATAAATCTAACAGTGACAAGTTTTGCAACTGGGGAAAAAACTTCAGTATAATCTATTCCATACTCTTGATTATATCATTTTGCCACCAAACGGGCTTTAAATTTAACCATCTTGCTTTAATTTGACTTTGAAAACCCATTTAGAACTTATGAGTTTCTTCCCTGCAGGAAGATCTGTTATGGTCCAGGTCTGATTGTCCTCTAAAGCCTCTAGTTCATATTGCACAACCTTAGTCCGTTCTACATACCTATTGGCCTCCTTATATGAAGTAAGTTCATGTAGAGTTGTAACATTGACCAGAAAAGCCTTATGCTTAGAAGACAAATGTGGCACATCAAGGTATGGAAATGTAGGAGGTGAGTGTACCTCATGTAGGACTTGAACTGAAGCAGTTGCTGATCCCACATAATCTTGCATCCAATGTAGAGTTTTAATGAGGCGTTTGCTTCTGGTTTGAGCAGGCTGTTGTGGAGGGATGGAAATCTCCATATTGGGATTGACTTGTATTGGACCATAAACTGATGTAGCAACTGAATCATCAACTTCTGGATCAACCATTCCAGCATCAACTGATGTGTCTATCATGTCATCATCTACTGGATCATCCATGCCAGCATTATAACCACCAAAAGAATGTACAACATCATTATCATATGTTGTAGCCACTATATCTGGTATTTGTGGTGTAGAAAACCCAGGTAGGACTGGATCAATCTGAGAGGAAATTACATCTTGATATGGATTATCATTGATGAAAAATTTCACATCTCTAGTTATGAGCAACTTAGAATCAACAATCTGATATAATAAGAAACCTTTGTGAGTTGGAGACCCTTAAAAAGACACATTTCTCTCATCTACTGTCAAACTTGGATTTGCCATGTTTTAAAGTTGAAGCAAATGCCAAACACCCAAATCTAGGCACCTTACTAATATCAGGCTGTGAACCAAAGACAACAAAGTGTGAACTGACCCATCCAAGGATTTTATTTGGTATTCTATTTAGTATCCAAGTAGCCAACAAAATAGAATAAGGCCAGAATATGTGTGGGACATTGTTCTGAAACATTAAAGACCTGGCCACCTCTAGCAGAGTCCTATGGCGCCTTTCCACAATGACATTCTGTTGTGGAGTGTATATACAAGATTTTTGATGCATAATTCCAAGTTCAGACAATAAATTTTGCATTTGAGAACTAATAAACTCACTACCATTATCAGTCCTAAGTGTTTTAACCACCTTGCCAAATTGAGTTTTGACCATGCGAAAGAAGCTTTTAAGAAAGTTATAGACCTGACATTTGGAAGCTATCATATAGGTCCATATCATTCTGTTATGGTCCTAAAAAATGGTAAGCATAAACTTAGCATTACAGATATTTTCAGATGTATACGGCCCCCATATATCAGCATGCAGTATCTCAAACAATTCAGTAGACCTCCTATTTAATATAGGGAATGAACATCTAGTCTGTTTAGACTTATGACATACCTCACACTTGGATATAACCTCTACATCATGTTGTGTGATAGAGCCTTTAAGTGTTGGAATATGTTGAAGAGTTTGCAATGAAGCATGTCCAAGACTCTTGTGCCAATCAAGAATGGAGAGATTAGCCTGCAAAGATGCCTGAGAAACAACAATTTCAGTGGCTGGAGACTTAAAAAAATAAAGATTGCCATGTCTTTTACCAATGGCAATAATCTTTTCAGTCATTTCCTTCTGCACAATGCAATGTGTTTTCAAGAATAGACAACGAACATCAAGATCATAGGCAAGTTGAGCCACTGAAATCAGGTTGTTAGTGAAGTCAGGGGCATATAATACATTCTGCAGTATCAAATCCTCAGTGATTCATACTTCTCCACCATATTGCACAGTCTTTATGGACCCATCAGACAGATGTAAATCATGTAGATGAGTAAGCTTGTAAATAGAATGCATGAAAGTAATATTACAGCAAGTGTGCACAGATGCACTTGAGTCCATAATCCAAGCAGTATGATTAGGATCATTGCTTACTGTAAATGCAAAGTGCCCTGAAATGAAGGGATCATCCATTTGTGTTGTTGTGAACATGTTGATGTCATGTCCAGAGGAACCAATAGGATCAGATTTCTTGAAGCTTCCCATGCACTTGGCAATTTCTAATTGTAACTTCTTAGATAATTGAGGGCTAAACTCATCAGATGACTGATCTATACCTTCATGATCTGTTAAATATGTGTCTTCCACAAAATTAGTTCTAGATTTTCCTCTTGCAGTCTTAAATCGTTTATACCACTCCGGGTAGCCATGAAGTTTAAAGCACTCTTTATCTTCATGGCCATGAACTCTGCAGTGAGTGCAAAACAGCCGAGCCTTCTCCTCCTTGGTTATACGAGATCTAGTGAAGGTTTGTTTAGGAGTATCCTCAGTTGATGTGTTAGTAAACATCACCTTTCCTAGATGCATCATGAGTTGAGAGTTGCAATCCAAGTTTCCATCAGCAACCAATCTCTGATCCTCCACTTGAAGCAACAACGAATAAGCCTTGTTAATTGTAGGAAGATGATCCATAAACAATATTTGATTGCGAGCTGAAGCATAGCAGTCATTTAACCCCATTAACAGTTGCATAAGCCTGCTTTGCTCCTGATGTTCTGTATAAACGTTGTGCGCACCACAACAACACTCAGGGGGAACAATTAACATCTCCAGCTCATCCCATATTTCACTCAATTTTGTGTAATAATCCAATAGGTTCATGTTACCTTGTTGTGTAGTGTTGGCTTCCTATTGCAATCGAAAGCGTTTTGGACCATTGCTCCTGCCAAACCGTTGATGTATGGCATCCCACAACTTCCTAGTTGTACATATCTTATTAAAGGAATTCACAACATCCTTGGAAATAGAGTTAAGAATCCAACATGACACCATATAGTCCGCAGTCACCCAATCCTTATAATATTCAGATGATACAACAGGTTCCTTCAATGTACCATCAACAAATTCATATTTATTATTTGCAACCAGCGCTCTACTAATCCAACGACTCCAATTGAGATAGTTATCGGCAGTTAATAAAGTAGAAATCAACTGCATTCCAGGATGATCCTGAGGTTGAATGTAGAGTACCTTCTTCAAAATCGAGGGATCCATATCCAGCTCCCAAGTACTTTCACGATTTTGTTGGCGATTATCCGCCATATTCGAATGTGAATGCGTGGAATTCTCAGCTACAGGATGAGAATCATCAACTGTATAGCGTCGAGCATCCTCCTCCACATCTTCACCATCGCGAGCTATCGTTCGCCATGGCTGCTTCTTGTTTTTCACCATGATTGAATCAATCAAACCTTGCTTAAACTGATATCATCTTGATTTGTAGATTGAATGTAGTTAATTTGAACATTGTGGAAGAAAAATCGAATGAAAGTAAACTTTAGCTCAATGAATTCAATTGTTTAGTTACTTGAGTTGAGCTTACATCACAGTATTTAGACATACATGCATAAAGCATGTGTACACTTATTAAAAACGTAATAGAAAAGATAAAAGCGTACAAGCACTTCTAATAACTATCTATCCTACAAGTAAAAGATCTCATCTGTTGATTTACTAAATAATCGAACGGGTATTATTTAAACTAAGAAAACACGCACTAATCCTTCTTTATCACACAACAACTTCTTCATCACATTGCTGCTTCCTTTCGTCAACACTTGATCTCCAATACTCGTTCTAACAAAAAGAGCCAACCCATATTCTTACTCAGTTACCCAACTTGGATTTATTCGGTGATATTTAAATTTTATGCAAGAAACTTTGAAACTGAGAAAACGAATAAAGATCGTGGTTGTATGTGAAGTAATGAAATATTGGAAAATTTTATGGGCTTTATAGATATAAAAATTTAAAAAGGTTTGTGCTTGAGAATAAAGACAGTGTTCTTAAATGCTACAAAACAAATTACGCCGAATGTTTTGCATAATATAAGATTTGATGATAGAAAGGATGTTAAAGGAAGAAAGAAAACTTACTGTGCTTGAGAGTAGATAGTTGTTGTGAAAATCTCGATCAATATGGAATGTAAATTTGAGAAAAAGTTTGAGTGAGGAGAATGAGTAAGGTTACTATAAATAAGCAAATACAAGCTTACAACACAAGCTTCTTACAGCCTCGTATAGGCTACTAGGGAAAAGGGAAGTAGTATAAAAATTTGTTAGACTCTTTGAAAGAAGAAAAAGATTTGCGTAGGATAGGATACTGTGCAGACCAAGATTTGATTTATAAATCTGCACTATAAATTTTATTACTAACTTTGGAACTGATTTATTATGAGTTTAAATCAAAAACTATAAAGCTCAATTAATAAGTATATACCCTTGAATCAAACCCAAATAAAATAGATTCATGTAACATTTCAAGTTCATAGAATATATTAGATTCATTTTATTTAATATATATGTAGACATATATTATAATTTCTACTATCTTCGTCTCAATAAGTATGACACAAAACTTTTGAGTACGATTATTAAGGAGAGTGTATAAAGTAGTGTAAAAGTGATAGAGGTGGTAGGGTCACACCTTTTTAAAATGATAACTTTTATTATTGTAGGAATGTGTCAAGCTTAGTGGGACAGAGCGAGTAATATTTATAAATGATTTTTTTTATTCATTATGGTTCAACTAGGGGCACAACTTAGACTACAACAAACTGGACACATAATTTTTTTTAAAATCAAAATAACAAGCAATATATATAAATTTAAAAAATTTCAAATAAATATTTGGAATCGGTTTGTTACAGGGAGGCCAAGAGATCGAGGGCCCTATCTACCATGGAAGAGAGATCTCAACGTCGGTATTCGAGTGACTCAAGTCATGGTGACGAATTCCTTAGACCATAATGGGGAGCTAAGGAAGAGGAGGTCGACTACACATCGGAGGTGACGAATCATGTAGCCAACAATCAAAGTAGGAAGGCGGAGCTTGCCGCATTCAATTAAACCGAGACCAACATCAAGAGTAGGACACCGGAAAGCTTGGACAAAGGCACATTGGCACGACACACCGTGGAGGTTAAGAAGAAAAGAAAGAGTCGGCAGATACGAGACGGATTGCTATCTAGCGAAAGAGGTCGGTTATTCGTGTCGGAGTGGAAGACTGGGAGGAGTGAGTTCCTCAACAGACGTGATGATCCAAAATAGGTTGTCAAGTCCAATATAAGAGATTGAAGGATGGTGAAGCAACTCACTATAAATACATTTTGGTCAGTGTATAAAGGGCACATTCAAGGATACAATGGACCAGGTCAAAGGGCACCAATCAAAGGTCATATGTCGAGGACGTCCTCAACTTAGATGGGGAGAATGTGAGGCCCTATTAATGCATCCCGTCCCGACTCGATGAGACTATATAGAAGTTTCCAGAATTTATTTGAGGAGTTTTGAACCTATAAAAAGTTGTGGAATTGTATGGAAACTTGTAGATTATCCTAAAGTTAATAGAATTCTCTAGAACCTTCTAGTGCCTAAAGTGCCCTAAAACGTTGTAGATATAATAAACCACGTAGAACATGAGAAGGATCTAAAATTCTCACCCACTTCTATAACTAGGTCTTTAGTCATTCATATCCTCCCAAGTTCTGTAGTTTTCTTTTCTTATTTGTCAAGTGACTTGGTAGAAAAGTTGTCTAACTAGACCAGACGCGAACTGGTCTAGAACAACATGGAACTCAACTTTCGTTCGATCACAATAAGCTTTGGGTGCTCTTTAAGTGTTTTCAAAAATAGTTAGCAAAATAATAGACTAACAAAATATGTATTACCTTTAAAATAATTATTTCCCAACTTATAACTTATTGTGAATCTCTTATTTCTCACTTTTCACTATATTTTTAGAATCAAACAGCCATACAACCTAAAATTGTATTATACAAGCATTTAAGTAATAAATAACATAACATTTAAAATTTAAAAACAGAATATATGTGATGGCGCCTAGGGCGGCAACGGCGACGCGATTTTTTCGGGCATAAAGCTAAGACCAACTTTCCTCTGCCCGAATCTCATACCAACATTGTCAATGTTGATTTCATCGTTAACAATCACAACCCGAGCCAGAGCAGCACGGTCGAGTCGTCTAGTCACAACATATTTCCCCACTCATTCCCGATTCCAAACTCCTGCAACGCACGTTAGACGCCGCACTCGCCAACTTCTCCCATCCGTGGCGGTGCTCAATCGGTCCGCTATCTATTAACTGAAACGGGTTAACTGTATCTATTAACTTACCGATACCGATTTTCTTTATTTTCTTTATTTTTATTTTAAAATATTAAATTAAATCAATAATAATTTGATATAAATACAATTTAATTTAATTTTGAAAATATTTTATAATATATAAAATATTTATTAATAAATATATAATACAAAAGAATAATTTAATATAAAATTTTATAAAATGATACCTATAAAAATTTAATAAATATAGGATGTTCTTCTTACATCCTGTTAGAGGAGATTGGATGACGACAATGCCCGAAAATCTAAATTTGGATGGGATTGACAGCGTACGTAAAGCTATATCACCTTGATAACATAACATCTTTCATTCATTGCTTTTGTTTCATATCAATCTTTTGTGCAATGGCCATTTTCTACCGAAGATTAGTAGCCAAAGTTCTTGAATCCTAAAGGATGACTGCAGTCGCGATTGATATATAGACAAACACAAATCATGATTGCTGCATCCAGTGGATGAAGCAGATATAAGTAATAATTTTTGTTGAAAAACAAATAAATTAATGTGAAGAAAAAGTTAGAAATTGGTTTTAGGGGTACTAATTAAAGCTCCCTCCAGCTCCTCTGCTGGGTGCATCAATGCACTTCTACCACTAGAGAACGATCCAAAAGAATCCAAGAAATTGATGAGTGCACAAATGAATTTACATTATGCGATTTATTTGATTTTTGATATTGTTGAATCTTGATTAAATATGGCAGGATGAAAACAGTTATACATTCTTGGAGCTGGAGCTACCTACTGGACCAGCACCTACAGCAAGTTCCAAGATTGCCAACCTTCTCAACAGATTTGCTTCTAATTCAGTGGGAGTAACTGCATTCTGCCGCAAAGCTCCTTTACCTAATCCATCACCCAAAACACGGATCAACAGTACTTTTCTTGGGAATGAAAACTGGTGTTCTAATATGTGTGAGAAGATGACCATGCACAAGGGGTCCTTGGTTCTTGATCTCAGGGGAGAAAACTATTTCTCGTGCGCAGTGGGAATAAAACGTTCCGGTGCAAGATATCTGCTCGGATCATCGACAGAGGTTGTTTCGTTGTAAAAGCATCTAAGAGCTTCTCAGTGATGAGGATTTTTCTTGGAAGTGTAACAACACTTTGGTAATCAGTGTTAGTTTCATTGATCTTTAGTGGCAAAAAACTCATAAGTGAAGAGGGTAGTAAGGAATTTATAGTTTTAAGAGTTTATATTTGTTGTTTTGTTTATTTAGATTGTAAAAAGCAAGTGATGAAAGATGAGAGTCTCATTTAAGAAGAGGGATTTCATCATGTGCATGCTACCAATTCTGACTTTGGATAATTAAGCTCATGAGGTATGGCTATTGTGTGTTTAGTTTAATGATATTATTTGATTGATTATGATTTATTCACATTTTCAACTGCAACTGCAAATCTTGGGTTTGAATCAAATATTGATTATGGGCAATGAGCATGGTCCCTTAACGCGTGCTAATTATTTGACATTTTGTTCCTTAATAAGTTCCAAAATCACCGTCATTTCCTATTACCCTTTGTCGTTGACATCTCTCACTCTCTCTCATGTGTGTGTAGAGCTGATAAAAATGGACCGAATCCATAGGCCCGCCCAATCGCTCAGGGTTTGGGCGGATTTGAATTTGGGAAAAAGGAGGTCTGAAAAAATACGGGCCTAAAAAGTCCGTCCCAAAATAGCCCCGGGTCCAATGGGCTTTGGGCTAAAAGCCCGGGGTTTTCAGGTTAAAAAGTATGTCCGATAATATATGATAAAATACTATTTTTTACAATTGTTATTTAATTTAATTATCATTGTAATATTTTTATTTTGTATGACTTTGATAGACAGTGAATAAAAGACTTTCAAAATTTTAATTGTTTATTTTTATTTGTTATACTATAATTTAAATTATAATCTTGTGATGCTTATATTTTGTATTTATAATTAATTTATTTATAATTTTATTAATATTTAAAAATGATAATTGCATAGTTTAATTTTATGTTGTAGACGTCAAATTTTCAAAAAAAACCTTTTTTATTTTTGAATAAATTTAACTTTGAGCCCGCTCGAGATTGGGTTGGGCCTCACATTTTAAAACCCAAAAATATTCGGACAGGCTTGGACGGACTTCAAATTTATGAGAAGCCCGATGGGTCGGGCCCGACCGGCTACTTTTGCCATCTCTATATGTGTGTGTGTTTGTGCGTGCTAAATATTATGTAAATAAAACTGTTTTACGTAAAAGCATAAGACTTAAAGAGGCAAATCTTAATTGTTGTCATATTAACTACCGAACATAGATAACAAATAACGATCTAAATTTAACAGATTTTTTATAGATTAAAATCTTTTCATTCATCTTTTATTTTTCTCTCATCTAATTAATTAATTAGTAATCTAACAGTATTTTATTATATTATATTCACATAATTTTAATTAAAATTTAAGTAATTATCTCCCACAATTATAATATTTATACCATTAAAAATATAATCTCCCACAATTATTATATATTATACCTCTCGGTACGACATATCGATTTTTTTCCGCACCAATAGGTAATATTGTACCAAAATTTTTGATATAACGAATACTGGTAAAATAAAAATTCGGTATCAAAAAAATTCAATATCGATGCCGTATTAAATTTGATATAACGAAATTATGTACGATATAACAAAAATACCACATTTCATACCAAAAATTATGCAGAAAATTATAAATAAACTTTTTTTTATCTTATACTAATAATTACTTATAACCCATAAATTATAAATTAACTTATTTATAATATAAATTATATTAATATTAATATTAATGAATATACAACAATTACATACATCTCGATTCAGGTAATTTTAAAAATATAAAAGATGTAAAAAAATATTGCTATATAGATTATCAATATATATAGCAGCAAATTAGGTTTTATCTTATGTGGAATTATCTTAACATTTTTTATTAACCTTTTAAATTATTTTAATTTTTTCTTGTTGATTAATAATTTAATATAATTAGTTACAATAAACACACTTTAAAAATAATAAATAATAATTAAAATATATTTACTAAAGTCATTACCAATTTAAGATATATCTCAATTTGATATTCGATCAATTATGATATTTGAAGGTATCATGTTTAATTCGAATATTCAATTTTATTATATATATATATATATAATAAATATTTATAAATATCAAATCGAATATCACAAAATTTTATTTGTATTAGAGCAGTAATCAAAAAATTAAAATACTTTTTTCAATTTCAAATTGTAAAATATTAAATACGAATATGACTATTCGAACACATCTATCGAATCAAATTAAAATTATTTGATTCGTTTGTAGCCATAGTTACGAGTTATGTTTATTTTATTGAGATATGATTAAGATCACAAAATAGTCGTCCAAGTGAACACTAAAAATATTTGTATTCAATAATTTGTCATCACATGATATAATACACAACATATATTTTATAAATTTATATTTAATATTTAAATTTTAGCTAGCTATAATATATTCGTTATTTTATGTTATACTCTTTAAAAAATATTTATATAAAATTTAACTAAATATATATATTCTTTAATGAAATATAGATATATTGGATTAAAAATAAATTATGTATATAATATTTGTAATATTTTTCTTAAATAATAATATAACATCTTATATATTAATTACTAATATAATAAATCAATGTTATTTAAATCATAATTTTAGTTAGATACAAAATAAAATGAATATAAGATTAATAATATAATTTTTTTGATAAATCTCGATATATACTTATATAATTACTTTCATTATACTTACTTTCATTATATACTAATATGCCGAACGTACGATGTGTACCGAACTTTCGGTACATATTGAATTTTTGGCAGTTCGGTATATAGGGGTGTAAACGAGCCGGATATTGGCTTGCTCAAGCTCGAGCTCGGATCATAAGTGTCAAACTCGAGCTCGACTCGACTTGATCGAGTTTTAATTTTTTGAGCTCGACTCGATGGAAAACTAAATAATCTCAAGTTCGACTCAATTAGGCTCGATTAATGTTGGTTATTGAACTTGAACTCGGGCTCGATATATACTCGAGTAGCTCAAGCTTGAGCTCGACTCGATAAGCTTTGAGTCGATTTCGAGCTTTTCTCAAGTTAATCCCGAGTAGTTCGCGAGTTGTCTTGACTCACTTATACCCCTATTGGTATACCTCTGTATGACCAATATGCATACTGATACCGTACTGAAAGTTTTTGATATGGTAACATATCATACCGAAAAAATTGATAACCGTTAATTACTGTAGTTTCAATTTTTCCAGTACAATATGGTCAGTATGCCGATTATCGGTATATTGGTCTACCCGTATATATATAGATATAGATATTATTTATATAGATTGATACCCGTACTCTCGTCCATATTAGTTTCCAAGAAATTATGTTTCTTCCAAAATATTCCTCTATGTAAGAAAATGTTCATGTTCATACAAAAAGATTTCAAATAAAAAAATCATCTTAAGAAGAAAAAAAAAAGGATAGCCAAAATACTTGAATTATAAACCATAATCTAATATTACAGTCTTTTATTAAATTATATAAAATAAAATATTTAATGAAAATCTGAATTTCTTGAAATACGTTGAAATTTATACTTGTTTCTTATGTTTTTTTATTTTAATTATTTTTCATATTATTTGAGTAAAAAGGTTTAAGTTCAAATTGTGAATATTGAAAATATTTTAAATAGAATAAATATAATTTAAGATTAACAATTAAAGGGTAATAAGGTAAAATGATAAAGTAAAATAATTAATGCAATTAAAAGTACTAATTAATTATGTGTATAATGACAAATATATCCTTATGTGGTTGGCCACATGTGTGGTGGCCATATAGCTTTATTGTAAATTTTAAATGAAAATGGAGTTAAAGCAAGGCAAATGATAGTCAGTGAGGCTTGGCTAGAAGTATCTAGCAATCGAACTGAAACAAGAAAATCGATCGAATCGAAAAATTTGAATGATTTTGGTTCGCTTTATATTTGAGTTGGTTTGCAGTTTAATTTATAAATTTTAATTAGAACTTATAGGGTTATCGATTTATGATTTTTTGTTCGATTGGTTATCGAACCAACTGAATCTGTTAATATAAATATTAAATATATATAATTAATATAAATATTAAATAATTATAATTATATAATATATATATATATATAATTTAGAAAATTAAAACTTAAAAAAATATATTTTTTTAATATAGATCCCGTAAATTATTTATAATTTAAAAAAATATAGAGCGTAATTATCGTTTGGTTAAAACAACCCAACCGAAATCGGTCGATTTTCAGTTTGGCTTTTATTTTATCGTCAGTTAGTTCGACTAATATTTTATTTTTACGATTCGATTATCAATTTATGAAAATTTGATTAGTCCAATGGTGAGGGTTGCGCTCGTTGCGAGCTTAACCCAACACCTGACGACGGTCATGCACCACCAGTGCCCGCGTCTCCGAAGACACCCCTCTCTTTCAAGAGGATTTGTGACATGTCAAATCTTATTAAGGTTTTTCGCATTGTATCGAATTAAAATACTTGTTCCACCGCTTGTGCGGGGCCCCATCAATTTCTTTAAGTTTCATTCTTGCGAATGTAGTCTTCATGTGGGACACTTAACGCGTTAGCTACAACATTGCACGGGTTAATACGCACAACGCGTATTATCCATCATTTACTGCTAAGACTACTCGTGTATCTAATTTCATTCGCTCCCCTGTCGTTCATCTGTTAGTGTTAGTGGCGGCCCAGCAGCAGGTGCAAACCCCTAGGCTTGGCAATAAATTGCATCTCCTTTCGTCTTAACCTCTCAAAAGGGGAGAAGTTAGTACGTGACGCATTTTCAATAGTCCCCTACCCTATTACTTTTTCTACAATAATAAAAATACTTGTTATTTTAGTTTATCATAATAGATTGGTTAACAAAATAGATACACATAGAGGAAGGATGCATTCACCACAAATTTATGTATTCAACGTAAATTTCAAGTATCATGTTGTTAGTTACGATAACATATTGCATGTATATTTGTAAGTAAAACAACTTTACTTGTATATAGTCCATGTAATTACATGTTTATATTATGTGTTGGGAACCCCATGAATTTGTATTTGTTTTGATGATATTTCTCGAAACTACACTTAGATGTTTTTGAAACCAAGTAGTTATTATCATCTATTAAGGATTATCTTAAGTGTAAAAGAAGCAGATCGTTTTAGTACACAAATACCAATCTGTATTATTCTAGTTAAAGGTATCCTGGACACAATGATCACTATGATATCAAGTTTCTCTTGTAAGTCAGCTAGCTGTTAATATAAGGAGCAGATCGTGTTCATGTATTAAATAACGATCTGCTTCCCATATAAGCAGCTCGCTGACACTTGTTTATGGTTTCTATTTGTAGTTCACATTTCAACAGATCACAAATATACAAGTAACTTGAAGTTTTCGAGTTGACTTATAACGATCTGGTTCTCTAGAATAGAATTAGATATCTCGTAGGATCAAAAATATGCTTGTTATATTTTACAAGCATTTGAGCAGCTCGTCCAAAAAGGAGGATCAGCCCGCTGCTTCTAATCTACATATAGCAGATCGTTCAAGTCATCATAAGAGGATGAAGCAGCTCGTTCACAAGGAATACATCAACCAACTGTTAAGCTCAAGATCGTGTTGTTTCAAAAACGATCTTATCATCTCTACCAAACTTATAACAGATCGTTTTTTTACCAAAAATGATCTGGTCGCATCAGTCAATGGATTATGAGATGAAGTTACAACACAAAGGACAGCGAGCTGGTATAACATCAAATTCAAGCTGCTCCTCACAGTAACTACGGTGGACTGCCGACATACCTAAATTTGTCACAAGTCAACCACTCTTTTGTATTGTCACATCAACAGCATGCTTTAAGGAATGAAGTACAAGAATATCAAAATTTCAGAACGGTGAATCATTCCCAGTATGGCAATACATTGGGAAATCTCATGAAAGGTGGTAACCACTCTCATTTTGACAGCGTGTGCTTCAACAACACTGCCATGCATTTAATGCAGTCATTAATGCAATGAAGAAGGACATCTTCTTCTCCAACGGATAGTTTTCTTCAAAGAGGCTATAAATACCACCTTCACCTCCAGGAACGAGCACGAGAATTCACGATTACAAAGTTCAAACTCTGCTCAAATATCTTCAAGTATTCAAAGCTCTAAAAGCACTCCTTCAAGCTCTAGAATTCTCTGAGTGTTTTATTATTCTTTTGAAGATAGTTTTCTGGAAACTTGTTGTTTACAAAACGCAAGTTAGGATCTAGTTTTGATCCAAGATTTGTAAGATTTAGATTGTAGTTCTTCAATCTAAGAAGTGTAATCTCAAGTTGTTATCTAGTTTTGATAAAGCTTGAGCCTCGTACTCAACGAGTAAAAAGAAAGGAGACATAGTAGATTTTGATCTAGTTTTGATCGAGCCGTGGACGTAGGGAAAGTTTATCCCGAACCACGTTAAATACCTTGTGTTCTTACTTTCTGTTTTACTTCATTATCATATCCTTCATACTCTTGCATTAACTTGGTTGTGTTAAAAGATTGACTAAAGAAAACGTTTTTAACTACAAAGAGCATTAACCACCGAATTTTGCACACAACATTAATCAAGGTTAACTTTCTTAAAGTTAATCTTATTAGGTGTTTCTTTTCACCTAAGGTTTATTTAAGCTAAGTTGTTTCTTCCTCACAAGAAGAAACCCTAAGCTAACCTAAGCTATCTTTATTTATAAAGTGTGCTTAAGCCTTATACTTGAATTTTGAACAAGAAAACCTAAAAAGTTTGAATTGGTGTATTCTTGGGGCGCCCCCCCGCGGCCGCCATACACCAATCTAACTCTTTCGGGACCAAACATTATGGATTTAGTAACAAGTTTTCAGTAGGGAAAGTCACATAAATTTGCTCATATATATAATTTATGTGTTTTCAATGTTGAAATAGTTGAGATTACTATGGAGATTAACCTTCAGTGCCCATAGTTGTGACACTCTTAATTGAATAACGATATACTCTATATCCCATGAAAGTGGTTCTGTTTCATTTTTCAATGGGATGCTTTATGGAAAAAGTAGGACCATTTTCATGTGACAGAGAGAGTATTATATATACTGATTTACAAAATAGTGTAAGATACCCTACTATTAAAAAATTAGACGGAGTGGGGATTCCGATAAGGCAGAAGCCGAAAGGTATGCTAACTGTACATTCGTTTCTACCCCACGACGACGAGAATAACAAAACTCGTGGTTGTGGGGTCAAGATTGTGAAGCCTAGCTAGCTAGTGATGTATATAAGTGAGTGCAATACTAAGAATACTTGACAGTTAGATGTATTGGAGGAGGGGAATTAGTTAGGGCAACGACATTACGACTTGATTAATTTATCTTTTACAAAGATGGGCATGTATGTTGTCACATTGATGCATGCATTGATGCATAGTGCTATTCTAAAGAAATAAATGTCAATCAAAGGATCTTCCAAAATGCACGCCTTCCCCATATCTATTCTCTATTGGTGGTCCTTTTTCTTTGAATCGTAATCGCTTACAACATATTATGGGCTACTTCCTAATTCAACTATCTTTTCATGAACTCCATTAGTTAGAGTACCCAAAGTGGGATGACAATATTAGGTACTAGATATAATTTCAAGAGGAATCAATCCTCAAATTTCTAGAGCTTTTTCCTTTCCCAATGTCGTATAATACATTGCAATCGCTTTCATATTCGCGTCGGATATAATTTAACGTGCACGCAATGTTACATAAGTATATAAATTATTTAATTTTTATTTTATATAAATAAAATATTAAATTATCTTGATCGATAATTGCAAATCAAGAAAATGAAAATTAAAAAAAATTTATTAATTTTTTTTATCTATCTATGTGTATACTACATTAATTCCAGACACATTAAGTTATTCCCGCTATAGGTAGTAGAGCGATTCTATATAATACACATGTTCCATAACACTAACTAATATCTGAATTATAATTATTCACAAAATTAAAAAAAAAAACAACAAAATTAACTTTAAATGGTTAATTATATTCAAAATTTTACGAACGAATATTATTTATTTAATATATTAAAATTATGAAATATATATATATTTATCATAATTCAATAGTTGAAGCTATTAATAATTTAAATTTCTATATTATTTTGTAATGATTGTTTAACCTACACATTTTTTTTAGTTTATCGTTTATCATTTTGCATAGACATGAAAGATAAAAATTTATGGATAATTTGAAGGGAAAAAATATAACAAGTACAAACCAAATATTATGTGAACTATATATATTATTTAAAAACACATGTCGCTCAGTGAACATATTATTAACATATTTTTAATGTGTACATTAATATATAATATATTACATATATATTAATTGTACTGGCTAGTCAATAAATAATTATAAAATAATAAAAAATACTAATTAAACTGAGTACCAAAAATAAGCTTAACGTTTGCACTTATGGAGCAATTCCAACCCTAAAGTTAGGGTCGAAATATGTAAACTTTGCTACAATTATTGAATGTTAGGGTTGTGGCAGTCTCAATCCTATTTTTAGTCTAAATTGGTCTGCATGTATAATGGTTAGGATCTTATTTGCTATTTACCCTAATATATTTGAAGGAAATTAGTATAAATAATTTTCAAGTGGGGCAGCAGTTCTTTCTCTGATTGGTTTTTTGTGTTCTTTTTTTGTAGTATTGACGTAAGGTAACAAACTTACAGTTGGCTTTGAGAGGAAGGATGGGCCTGCAGTACTGCATATACGTCCAATATTCGAGTTCCAAAGTCTTGCAAATATATGATTCAGTTTGATTGAAACAAACAAATAATTCATACACAGTTGACTGTATCAATAGTTGTTTGTGGTGATATTGGTAAGTTGAAGGACATAAATATATCTATTAATTTTATTTGGGAAGAAAATGACCTTAATTAATTCAACTTTGCAAGACCTACGCAGTTGTTCATGTGCAGTACCACGTCCATCATATTATGTGTCCATTTTTTCCTATAATTTGTTTGGTAAACTCTTATGTCGTCTTTGTTTGGATGGATAAAAAGGGTAATAAATTAGTACTTCGTTATGTTTAACATAGTAAAAAATTCGGGCACGGGTATTAAATTTGGTGATATAATTTTGTATTTTCTTTTACTTATCTAATTAAAAAACTTAAACACCCTCAACATAATTAAGGATTTTGAAATTATGATCTAGAAATTACAAAAGAAATTGATGTTAAAATATAATTTATAAATTACAAAGTATATTAAAATTGCATATGTTAATACAAAAGGAAGAATATTGGTAATGTATAAAAAAAATATATATATGTTTAAATAAATAATGAAAATAAACATAAAAAATTGAAAATGCAATATGCCTCAAAGCCGAATGAACAAAATATAATTTCTACGATATATAAGATTAAATTAAAATATATCTGCTTGTGTTAACTAAATTATAAAAGTATAAAAAATATTATGCTTGTGCAATTTATTTAGACAATATGTAGACAATTTTATATGTAGAGAATTTATATATCAAAGTGAGGATGATTATAACGAAAATAGATTTGTTTGTGTTAATTAAAAATAAATCTGAACTATCCATATTTTTCATCTAACGGATATAATTAAATTATACCCTAATCAATAAACCCTAGTAAAAAATAATAACAAATTCCATATTTTTAGGGATAAAATATTTTAAATAAGATATATACCAAAATTATCTTTTAATTTGTACCATTTATCTAAATAATTTAACAGCCGAAAATTATTTTAGTTAACTCATACAAAACCATTTTTATTTGATCTATTTCCTATTACTATAGATTTAATGGCTGAGATTAAACACATAATATTGGAAAAGTAGTTATTTACGCATGTTACATTGCGAAAACACAATGCAACAAGGGTAATTTCGTCCATATCATAGTTGGCGGTAATTAGGGTGATATTCAAATTGATTTGATTCTCATCAATTACGAAACTGCAATAGGAAGAAAAAACTTTCATCAACCGTCGTTTGTTTATTGTTGCATTGTATAGTCATATAATTTGCATTAGACACATATATAGTATTGTACTATATAGTTACGTAATTTGCAATAGACACATATATATTATACAACCATTTAATTTTTGGTAGTTGGAGAAATTAATGAGATAGCATAATCTTCCAAAAATATTTAAAAAAAATCATCATAATTTTGAATTATGATAATTTTAATTGGAAAACCCAACTAGAAACAATTTCATCGCATGCAATAGCTCCATTTACATGTATATTTTAATGCAATTCACATGTATATGTTGTGCAACATAAAATTATCAAAGGGTACAAAGATGAAATAATATCGCAATTTACACGTATATATCAATGCAATCTACGTGTATATGTGATGCAACGTAAAGAGTGCGATAACAGTCAATTTTGCTATAATATTTTGCATCTTATAAATAATGCAAAAACTTAAGTATTTAAGTGCAAATATGAATTTTGTTGATGCAAACATATGCATGTTTATTCAACTAGGCGCGATGTGAGTCTCCGGGCATGAGAGATGGTCATTGCAGGCGACGTCTTCGCCGCTGGAGACGCTCACGCTCATGTCCATATAGAGGAGGCCGTTGTTGGCACTGTCGACTATGTTGCGCTCAGTGTTCTCGTAATCCCGCCAAGCTCGCTGCTGCTATTCCCATTTTGCCCCTGCCGTTGTCGGGTTCTCACTATTTTCATTTCGAGTCGCTGTTATTGTCTCCTTCCCAGTCGCGATCCCCATCGCTGCCGCCAGCTCCCCGACCGTATTATCATTCGCTCCCCCGCTAAGAGTGGTGTTGCTGCTGGTGCGTCCGCTCCTGTTGGCAGGAGACGTGGAGGCGGTGGAATCACATACGTCGCCGCTGTGCTGCCATGATGTCGCTGCCTACCTCCCTCCTCTCTGTGTACGAAAAGTTCTGTAGGTTTTCATCAAATAATCTTTATGACGTCGTTGTCTTCCTCCTTCCTCTCTCCTAAATTGAAATAATCTCCAATAATCCTATAATTAAGGTATAAATTTCTCTTTCATTGCACAAATTACGTACTTAATCTTCTAATCATAATTATTAATATTTTATTCAGTTAAAATTCGAAATTATGCAATTAATTGTGTGCCACATGATCTCAATTATAGACGGCTTAGATTACTTTTTGTTTTGTATTTAAAAATCATATATATTGTAGGAAAGAATTCTGCTTATAAAAGAAGTTGATATATTGAAAATAATTCAGAAATTTATCAACTATACACAAGTTAAATGTAAATAAGCTATGTATCAAATACCACAAACTTGTTATCCGATCTCCATTCTCTACTTTATAATATTGCAGTCTAATCTTCATACATTAGTATCAAATATTATTAATATTAGTTTTTACCTTTTAACTGGTATTCAATCTTAATCATTTATTTGTTTTAATATATGATTATAGTTTATTTGATTATTTTATATATATATATATATATATAATAAATATGGAGTTAATAATACAAACTAGCCAAAGAAGATAGTAAAAGACAAATAATAGGCACAAACATAATACTATTTAAATTCTAGCCATTTTGAATGTGAATTATCATAAATACCCTTCTACTTAATTGTACGAATGGTATGAAAGGTATGAATAATATTCATTCATACGATTCATACGTACATACAGTTTAATAAAATTAAGTATCACGTATGAGTGGTACGATTTGATACAATTCATACGATTCATACGTACATACAATTTAATAAAATTAAGTATCACGTATGAATGGTATGATTCGATACAATTCATACTGTTCATACTCAAAAATATAAAATATAATTACAAGGGTATTTTAGTACAAGAAATTTATAAATGGCTAGAATTTAACTATTATTATGTTGGTGGTTATCATTTGTCTTTTATAATCTTTTTTGGCTATTTTATATTTTTCCTCATAAATATGATTATGTTATTATGATTATAATCGTAATGCATATAATAGAAGTCTTTTTTACTCACCTCTCTCTCAGTGCAAAATATCTTTCCATCATCTTCAATGTTACTATATTATTCATTTCTCTCTCCTATATAATGTTTTTAGAGTGTAATTATTTTCAGATTTATTATTAATTATCATTTTTCAACTATAATTTATTAATTAATTTATAATTTAAATTTATTTTATATAAAAATATTAAAAATAATAAAATAAATTACTTAATATTGACAAATGAGTCACAAACATAATATACAGTATTTTAAAAAAGATATAACAAAATCTTAATTTATTATGTTGCCCTTTATATCTTATTCAAAAAGATTTACAAATAAATTAAAATTAAACTATCCATTATATTTTAATCAAATAATTATAATTATAATGGATGATTGTTAAGCCTAAGTGTTACTTTCTATTTCATCCAATTCCTAATAAAGTAATACATATAGTTAAGCATCACTCTCATGTCAAAGAATATATATATAAAATCACTATAGTGGCCTTCAACGTCAACGGCAAATAATTTCAATTAGTTAGTTAATCAAATCAAAAAGGTGAAAGAAGAAGAAAAGGAAAAAAAGATTCCAATATTCATCCCTATAAATATTCAGCGTATCAGTTCTATATTTGTGCATCTCTCAACTTTAATTCATTAAACCATGGACAATTTTCATTCTACACTTTTTCTTCCTTTCCTTCTTCTTCCTCTTCTCGTCTCTTGCAGTGAGAGACAGGTACACTACATACATGGCTTCTCTAATGTTTAGAAAGAAAAAAAAAATCACATTTTCCAACTCCACTCCTTATTTAGCAAACCTTTTAATGTGTGCTGCAGGTATATATAGTTTATTTTGGAGAGCACAGTGGAGAAAAATCAGTCCAAGAAATTGAAGAAAATCACCATTCCTATCTACTCTCCGTCAAGGAAACCGAAAACGATGCAAAATCTTCTCTCGTTTACAGTTACAAGCGCACAATCAATGGCTTTGCTGCACTTCTCACTTCTGATGAAGCTTACCTATTATCTAGTGAGAGAATCTCTCTCTCTCTCTCTCTCTGCATGTGTTCGTGTGTGTGTGTGTAAGACATTCATATGTTTATCGAATTATGGAGGTTGATTTGAATGAATTAAACAGAGAAGGAGGAAGTGGTGTCGATATTCAAGAGCCATCCAAGAAAATACTCAATGCACACAACAAGGTCGTGGGAATTTGCAGGTGTAGAAGAGGCAATAAAGTCGCAAAACCTCAAGAAAGAAGACATTTGGCTCCAATCTAGATACGGCAAAGATGTTATTGTTGGCTTGTTAGATAATGGTAATCAATTTCTTCATTTGCAAAACAAATCCCACTACTCATTTCTCATGTTGCATGTAAATTAATTCAATTATGACGACCTTGTTTTATTACAAAGTATTATGTTGAACACACGTGCTCCACTTACTGCACCTAGTATGTACTCACACCTGTTTGGTACCATATTTACTGTTGATCAGGCGTGTGGCCGGAGTCAGAAAGCTTCAACGACGAAGGGATGGCTCCGATACCTAAATCGTGGAAAGGAATTTGTCAAACTAGCGACGGATTCAACTCGTCGCGATGTAACAAGTGAGTGTGTGTCTTAATCTCGACCGTATTTATGTGAATCTTTTCTTTCGTGCAAAATTCTATCTAACATCTATCCAAATTAACATCATATCTTCCATTATCTTGAATAACTTTTCCCAAAAAAAAAAGAAGAGAGGAAAAGGAATAAGAAAGTATCTCAGAAAAAGAAAGATAGTTGGCACTGCGTTGTTGTCTTACATTTACGTCCGTATATGCATAACTTAGTTGGCTAAATTTGTTGGTTCGATAATTTGGCATTTCGTCTGTTTCGATCAAACAATAAAGTAAACTGACATGGATTAATTAAATTTTGGCTTGTAGCATGCACTATTGCAATCTTGTGAACTTTTACTTTATCATCCACTATAGCTCAACCCCACCTAAAATTAACATGAATTTCCCTTCTCATATGCCTAATCAATCCAACTCACAACGAAATTATGTTCACTTTGACTTTCCTATTCCTATGGGCTTCATTTATAACTTTATCATTGACTACAAATAACACCATCATTTCATCATTTTTGTCCACCTATAGAATGATGAGAAAGAGAATCCCTTTTCCTAAACAAAACTACTTTTGTTAGTACAATTCTTGAGGTTATGAAATATCATTAAATTAAGATTTGCATGATTCTTTTTCTTCTCTAGGAAAATAATAGGGGCCCGATATTACATCAAGGGGTACGAAGCATACTATGGCTCACTCAACAGAACACTAGATTACCTCTCCCCACGGGACAAGGACGGCCACGGGACCCACACGTCATCGACCGCCGCCGGCAGGAGAGTCAACGGCATCTCAGCCCTCGGAGGCTTCGCCTCCGGAACCGCATCAGGCGGCGCACCACTTGCCCGCCTCGCCATCTATAAAGTGTGCTGGGCCGTCCCCGGCCATGGCAAGGAAGATGGCAACACTTGCTTCGAAGAAGACATGCTCGCCGCCATCGACGATGCCATTGCTGATGGCGTCGACGTGCTCAGCATCTCCATCGGAACCAAGGATCCCCAGCCCTTCAACCAGGACGGCATAGCCATTGGCGCCCTTCACGCCGTCAAGAGGAACATCGTCGTGGCGTGCAGCGCCGGAAACTCTGGCCCCGCTCCGTCAACTTTGTCTAACCCGGCTCCGTGGATTATAACGGTTGCCGCCAGCAGTGTTGACAGAATATTCTCCTCCCCTGTCATGCTTGGGAACGGTGTGGAATTGACGGTAGTAATGGAACTCATTTAATTCATTAAAACAAAACTTGCAAAGAAGCGATTAACTTTAAATAAAAATTGGCTCTTTGCAGGGGCAAACTGTGACTCCATATAAGTTGCAAAAGAAATTGTATCCGTTAGTTTACGCGGGTCAAGTAGCCAATCCGGATGTTCCCCAAAACCTATCCGGGTTATTACTTTTAAAATCCCCCTCCTTTCCTCCTTTGAATTTTGAGCTAGTTTTGATGATAAATTTGAAGCTGGATTGTTTGAATTGCAGGCAGTGCTTACCCGGGTCTCTGTCAGGTAGGAAGGCGAAGGGTAAAATAGTAATGTGCTTGAGAGGGAACGGGACGAGAGTGGGTAAAGGCATGGAGGTCAAAAGAGCTGGAGGTATTGGCTTCATATTAGGAAACAGTTTAGCAAATGGAGATGAGTTAGCAGCTGATGCTCATGTTCTTCCTGCAACTGCTGTCACTTACAAAAATGGACTCAAAATTATTGACTACATCCGTACCTCCAAAGCCCCGACCGCCTACATCTTACCGGGCAAGACTGTATTAGACATCAAACCAGCTCCTTTCATGGCTGCTTTCTCCAGCCGAGGCCCCAGTGCCATTTCACCCGATGTTCTCAAGGTAATATACCCAACGCCCCTACATTAGAGCACGTCCATTATATAAGTGAAGATGTTGCACAATATCAATTTATCAAATAATGTTTTGCTCAACAGCCGGATATCACGGCCCCGGGGCTCAACATACTGGCAGCATGGAGTGAGGCATCTTCTCCCACAAAATTAGAGTCGGATAAACGCGTGGTCAAGTACAACATTCTCTCGGGAACTTCCATGTCGTGTCCGCATATAGGCGGGGCCTCGGCTCTCCTCAAGGCGATACACCCTCGTTGGAGCAGCGCTGCCATAAGATCTGCTCTGATAACCTCAGGTTTGCAAGATATTCATAAAAAAAAGGAAATCCTCTCACCACATGATCACTTGTTCATAACTATATTCTTTTACCCTGCAGCCGGGCTGAATAACAATCAGGGAAACACTATTACTGATGCATCCGGAAATGCAGCAGATCCTTTCCAATTTGGCGGCGGTCATTTCCGTCCGTCAAAAGCAGCCAATCCCGGACTTATCTACGATGCCTCTTACACTGACTATCTTTTCTACCTGTGCAGCATTGGAGTTAAGATTGAATCTTCCTTTGCCTGTCCGAAGCATTCACGGGATCCAGTGAATCTGAATTATCCATCCCTTGCCATACCAAGTCTAAGTGGCACTGTTACTGCAGTAAGAACAGTGACTAATGTGGGCAGCAGCAAGAGTATATATTTCGTGAGTGTGAAACCTCCAGTTGGGGTCTCCGTAAAAATACAGCCACCCATCTTGTCCTTCAAAAGCGTCGGACAGAAAATAAGTTTTACCATCACAGTAAAAGCAGCAGCTAATGGCAGTGCAGGCACAATAGAGAAAGGGAAATACGGATTCGGATGGTACACGTGGTCCGATGGAATCCACAACGTTCAGAGTCCCATGGCCATTTCGGTAGCATAGTTCTGTATAAGATTGCTAGTATGAATCTGAGCATGATTTACTTAGAATAGGAATTGGAACAAGCAACACTACTTTGTTTTGGACAAAAGGTTCTCTTTTTTACCTGTTTGATTGCAAGATGTTGTAACCACTAACCAGCAATAAGGCAAAATTTGGAATTCATGATATGTATTTCATTGCAATCAAAACAAAGAAACTAAATATTTTTTATAGAATATATATACCATCAAAGTCTATCCCTTTGTTACATCATAGATTCATCAAAATCAAGTTGGATCAGCCCATGACTCAGTTCTTACCCGAATTCTTTCCCCCTTGAAGTGAGTGTATTTCCATTTTCTTTCATATTTCATCAAAAATTGTTTCTGTTTGTCCTCTTGACCTAAGACCGCAAAGGCTCGTGCAATTCTTCTAACAGTATCTTCATCTGGTCTTACTCCTAACTCCTCCATGTCAGCAAATACCTGAAATTTTTATTACCAAAAAAGAGATTCATCATCAAAGAACAAAAGGAACCTATAAGATGTAGTTAGTGATCTGCTCCACAAGGAGAATTGTGCCAAATGCTAATTAAATATTATACAACTGGTGGAAGATGAGGAAGAATCACCTCTATAACATTATTTGGAAGATTATGGTGGTCGTACAAGGAGATCATCCTAGAAAACAGCCTTTTGGAAATAGATCGGTCGTGAGCATGTAAAATCATGTTCCATAGCATTTTTGCTTCGTCTGGCCTTCCATCCATGTCAAATGCCAGTAAAAGGTGGTCATAGGTTGCCATTGTTGCTCCTTGACCTTTGCACAACATCCACTTGGCCACCTGCTTGATGTCAAAAAATGAGTTGAAATCTACGTTTTGCAAGTGATTAACATATGCAGGCTGACAGTCCAAGTGCCTCAAGTTCACACGTACAATAAGAAAAGCATCTCCAGAATATCCATCCATTAACTTGGCAGCATAGAGACAATCTATTAAAGCACAATAGCACATATACTACAGTGTATGCATAATTTAATACAAACATCATTGGTGCTTTAACTAAGCATCTCATTCACCAAGTTGAAATTCATATCCAGAAACCATTTGGCAAAGACAGTAATCATATTAGTGTCTTTTAACTAATCATCTCCTTCACCAAGTCAAAATTCAAATTCAAAACCCAGGATGGCGTTATATTACTTATATCGAAAGTTAACTAACATGGGCTCGGTGTGGGAAAATTTATAACTATATTCTACAAGTCCAACATAAAGTTACTGATCAAGAAACTATATTACAAGCTTTATACCTGAATAATCCTTTTCCACTACAAGTCCAACATAAAGTTACTGATCAAGAAACTATATTACAAGCTTTATACCTGAATAATCCTTTTCCACTGACTCCTCTTCCTTAAGATTCCCAGAGCTTTAGCAGCAGCAATTAATGGAAATTCAGTCTCCCAAGCTATCCACTCGTCAAGAGCACTATATACAGTTTCTTTCTCGTTGGGAAGTCCACATATCTGTCAAATAATACAAAGTCATTTCAAGTATTTAGAAAAATACATTATTTCATCCTACAGGTACAGGCTACAGCATAACAATGAAAAATGCACTATTGCATTTCATGTATTTAGAAAAATACACTATTACATACAGTTCGAACAAGTTGCAGTGCCTTTTGTCCTGAACCAGCTTGGTGTCTCCTTTGCCATAAGTGGTGCTCTTTCTTCCCAGACTTCCGAACAAGCTTCCTTCATAACACAATGCCATTATAACAGAACTTTAATGTATCCACAAAAATAATGCTTAAGCACATTGAAACAGATGTTCAACATCATGAACATATGAACTAACTTATTATAAGAGTAAAAAAATTATAAATGAAAATCACCTACTTCTCAACAACATTCGGGGTACTCAGAAGCTGGCCATTTTCGCTCCCAATGCGGTGTTGGGAAGAAGCTATCTCCTTTGACTGATCAATGAAAATTAAAATTTAAATAGAAAAAAAAAAGAATCTTTTAAGGTAAAACTCAAGTTTAAAAGAAAGCATAAAGCTAAACATCTTACAAATTAAATGAATTTTAGCAACTACTTGCCTTATGTGTGGGAACACCGGAATTTGATGCTTTATTTAGGAGAGAGGGGACTTTATATTTCTGGGACAAACTGAATAGTCGGAAATCTACTTTCACCCATAAAACCTTGAAAAAGAAGTCGACAAAAGTTCCAAATCAAGAACAGAAAGGAATTAGTGGGAAAAAAAGACGAGCTCGAGGATAACCTGTCGGCTTGATAATTGGAAACAATTCATTGCATCATGCCTGTGATGTGTATTCCTGAGAGTGAGAGCCCTTGCGAGTATCAGCTTGTGTGACTCTGTGTGTACGTGTTTGTGAGAGACATAATGGTAGACTCAAACAACGCATTATCAACTGAATGCTTATAGTGATGAAATAATTTCACACCTCCTTACTCCACAAAATGCAATAATTACTACTACTAGAGAGCACGCACCTCCGCAGTCCTCGGGACCTCGTCGCAGAAGATTTCGCACTTGATGTCTCCCAAATTCGTGTGAAGCGTCACTGACTAGCAAAATCCATAAATAATTTACAACGGATGGATAAAAATAAGCACAATTTCGCAAGTTTCATATGCGCCAGAGTTACGACTTGTACATGTTCTATAAAAATCCTCACTGAAAAAATAAAGAAAGAAAGGTACCGTAGAGTAATGAACGTTACCATTTGTCAGCGCGATATCAGAACTAGAAACGATTACTTACGAAGCTGAAGAAACTCTGCTGATTTTATCCTCCACCAGTTAGAGGCCTAGGAATTTTCAAGACTTGCTTTCGGTACTCTGTATTTTGATTATTCGAATTTCAATCACTGAGTCGGCTCGATGACTTTACACATCATCAATAAAGTGGACATCATTCTCCACTAACTATACAACACTCAATAACTTTACCCTTTAACAACTAAGTCATCATAATTTATTAAAACTCGTGCCGAATCAAAGTGAGAATATCAATGGCGGACGGAGGGAGTATAATATATAGTTATATATTAATTTGATATTTATATTTTGATAATTAATTTAATAATAATCTATACTATAATACAAGTATACAAGTTCGGCTCAAGTTGTTCACCTCGGCCCTTGAAATACTCTCAGCCTCCTATTTAATTTTTCCTATTTTTCTAATTTTTTGGAATTTTATCTATATATTAATCATATATAATATTATATATTCTTATTTCCATGTAGGCATATGCTATTTATGTTATGTATTTATTTCTATGTATATTATAGATCATATTATATATTATTTCATATTTAAGTATTATTTTAATAAATATAATATATATAGTGATATATTAATTTGATATTTATATTTTGATAACTAATTTAATAATAATTTATATAGATTATGTACAATCTAATGAAAATTAATAAATTATATAAAAATTTCTAAATTTCTATATTAGATTATATGTTTTTCAAATTTAAAAAAAAATAAATTATATAAAAAATTAAAAACTCACATTATTTGAAAATATTTTTTTTAATATATATATAATTTATTACATATGATTATTATAACATACTTTTATTTAAGAGTGATAATATAAAATAGCCAAAAAAGATTGTAAAAGACAAATAATAGTCACCAACATAGTTAAATTCTAGCTATTTAAAATTTCTTGTACTAAAATACTCTTATAACTATATTTTACATTTTTGTGTATGAATTGTATCGAATCGTACCATTCATATGTGATACTTAATTTCATTAAACTGTATGTGCGTATGAATCATATGAATGAATATTATTCATGTCTTTCATATCATTCATACAATTAAATTTAAATAGAAGGGTACTTATGGTAATTCACATTCAAAATGGCTAGAATTTAAATAGTATTATGTTTGTGGCTATTATTTGTCTTTTACTATCTTCTTTAGCTAGTTTGTATAATTAACTCTTTTATTTAATATAAATAAACTATATTAATTGTATATTATTTTATATCTAAGTATCATTTTCATTAATATAAAAAAATAGTCGATGAATATATTTCGATATATATTTGATAATTCAATCAAATTGATGATTTTTCGCCATATATCATTATTATATAATGAAATTTAACTTCATTATTACCCACATACTAAGTTATCTATTAGTAGATAGATATTTTAAATGTATTTTACTATTGTACTTCATTATGTATTTCTTTTATCTTTAAACGAAAAAAATTAACATTCTTAATTATTTGTCATGCTAATTAAAGATATCCAAACTTATGTCTGTTTTTGTTCGAGCAAGTATTGAATTCAATTCATGTTCTTTTAATATATCACTACTATATATATATATATATAATAGTGATATAATGGTTGTGATTGATCCCTTAATTTTCGAAAATTAGGTTTGAAGACGTGTTGCATCGCTAAATTATAATGCAAGAAGGGCATTTAAGTAAAAAATTCGACGGTTCCTAAAATCAAAGGATTTGAAATTGATATGATACCATTAATTACGGAACATCAATAGAAAAGAGAAAAACTTATCCAACTACCGTTTGTTTATTGTTGCACTGTATATTAATGTAATTTGCATTATATATATATATATGTGTGTAGTGTTGCATTGTAAAGTTACGTAATTTGCATCAGACATATATATATTGTATTATCATTTAAATTTGGTAGTAGGAGAAATTTGTGGGATAAAATAATCTTCTAAAAATATTTGAAAATTCCCCTAATTTCGAATTACAAGAATTATAATTGGAACATGCAACCGAAAACAACTTCATCGCATGCAATACCGATTTACGCCACGTTGATTAACAATCAAACGTCTGATGCATTACGTTATATTATTGATACATTGTAGACTGTAAAATATTATACATTGGTTGGTACTGAAAATATTTCATTTTAATCTAAATGACAATACAATTTACATATATATATCAATGCAATTCACATGTATGTGTTGTGCAACATAATATTATTACATGGTACAGAGATAAAATAACATTGCAATTTATACGTGTATGATAATGCAATTTACATCTATATGTCAATGCAAAGTCAAATCCCGGCGAGATCACGCCGCCGACTTCAGATTCATTCCCTTGATCGCGAGGTTCGTGACGACGTGGACAAGCGGCAGTAGTGTTTCCCAACGCACTCGAGGAATAGAAACAACACTGCAGAGATGGTTATCCAACATTCAATCTCTTTGTCGCTAAGTCAAAAGAACCACCAAAAATATCTTCAAAACCTCTATTAAAAATCCATTAGCATTTCCATCGCCGCCGCACTCCTCCTCCGCATCTAACGCAACTATTGCGTCGACGTTGCTGATGTGCCGCACAAATTTTTTTCACTCCACTAGAAGACAAGGACGGAGGCAGGGGTGGTGAACGACGTTGTAGCGGCGGCGACGGATGAGGAGAGGGAGATGTGGAAGAGATGGGTACAAAAAGTGCCGGCAGATGTTCAATGGCTTCCTTCAACGGCTGCTCCGTCACTCGCAGGCGCTGTTCCGCCGGCTCCTCGGCGGTGGAAGTTGCGTTGGGAGGCGATGGGATCGCGGCGATGATTCTCAATTTGAGAAGCAATGGGACGCCATCCTTCTTCATCATTACGATAGGGAAAAGGAGAGAGGATAGATTGTTTTGGTCCTTCTCTCTCTTGGCTAAATTCCTGATTTATGCATCTTCGGCAGTTATGGAAACATGATTTTAAATTTCTTAATTATCTCAAATCATGCACCTATATATTGGTATGGTCTTTCTCTCTATGTACAATTTACATAATTAGCCTTAAGATCTTAATTCTGTAATATTTTATTGCAATAAAAATCGAAAATTAATGATGTAATATGTACCGTTAGATCTTATATTTTAATGGCTATGATTGTTTCATATTTCCTACTAAAAACCATTTTCTATATGATCTACATCCTATATATATATATGAAAATCTATATATTATTAATATTATTACGATTCTAATCCTATGTGGCACTCTCAAATCACTTCATTCATATGTATTTAAATTCTCATAATTTTGGGATTAAAAAAATTATATTAATCATATATAAAATTATATATTCTTATTTCCATGTAGTATATGATATTTATGTCTTGTTTTTATTTCTATGTATATTATATATTTTATTTTATATCTCTATATTATTTTCATAAATATATATATATATATATATATATAGTGATATATTAATTTGATATGTATATTTTGATAACTAATTCAATAATAATTTATATAAATTATCTTCAACCTTTTTAAATATGATGAAAATTAATAAATTGTATAAAAATATCTAGATTTCACATTATCTGAACAAAAAATAATTATAATTTATAATTTATCACATATGACTATTATAACACATTTTTAATTATCTTATTATTCTAATGATCCATATATAATTTTCAAGATAAAGAATAAAAATTAAAAATTCATATTTTTCACTAAAATAATAATATATAAATATAAAATAATATATAATATTCTTATTTATTTATATATTCTATATTAGATTATATATTATTTCAAAAATAATGAGAATTTATAAATCGTACATAAAAATTAATAGAGTTCACATTATTTGAAAATTATTTTTTAATATATATATATATATATATATATATATATATTATTACATGTGATGATAATAACACACCTTGTATTATCTTAGTATTCGAACAATCCATATATATTTCTCAATATAGATAAAAAAAAATTAAGAATCATATTATTTTTATTAAAATAATAATTTATTAATATAAGGAAGTATATAATCTTCTTATTTATTTATATATCATATATTAATTGTATATTATTTCATATTTATGTACGTCATTTGTCCCACTTTATTAGTCTCATTTTATTATAATATTACACCCAATTGAATATAAAATAGGACTAATGAAGTGGGAGAAGGAGTATCATTTTCATTAATATAAAAGAAATAGTTAATGAATATATTTCAATGCATTTTTTAGAATTCAATCAAATTGATGATTTTTTTGACCGTATATCCTTATTAGATAATGAAATTGAGCTTCATTATTACCCAACATGTTAAGTTATCTATTAGTGTGTAAATATTTTAAATGTTTTTATTATTACGCTTTACATGTATTTTATTTAATCTTTAATAAAAAATTAGCATTCCTAATTATATATCTTAATAATTAAAGATATATAAACTTATGTATTTTTTGTTCGGGAAAGTGTTGAATTCAATTTATATCATTTTATTCTCAATTCCACAATTAGGCCATGAATTTAGAGACCTAAATATACACAATTTTTTTAATTTTATCTTTACCTTTACAATATATTAAAATTAGAGAGAATGGTGGAAAATGCCCACTTTCCTAACTAAAAATCAAAATTGCCCACTTTGTAAGTTTTGTATGAAAAGTGCCCAAATTTATGGTGAAGTCCCTAAATTACCCTTAATCACCTTTTGTAATATATTAAATGTGTTGAAATCAATGTAATGATTGGCTAATTATTTGATTTAATCATTGTGAATTGTATTTTAAATGAGAAATTTTGTTTTAATTGGATTTTATTAATATTAAAAAATTTAATAGAATTTTATTAATAATTAATAATAGTGTTAGACACATTTCGCAATGTTACAGTACATTTGCAAAAATAATTAAAGATCTTTATAGCGATCTATATCTAACCTATATAATATTGCCTAATATATAGGATAGATATACATGCTTTAATATTATATAGATTAAAACAATATATTAGGCAATATAATATTCTTTGTTATATTCGTGCATGTACAGTACATGCTTTAATAATTATTTGTTCGTGATTGGCGTTACATAGAGAGATCCATTCACTATTTAAAAAGAATATTATAGAGTATAACTTTTTTTTTCAGAAATCTTATTTTATTTTATAAAATTGTGTGATCAACATGCAGTCTACATATATTTTTAAACCCGTAGAGAAAAGAAGAGAGAGAGGGGGAGATAAAAGAAGAGTGAAGAAGAGAAGGAGAAAAGGAGAAAAGAAGAGAAGGAGAAAACGTCGCGTGTTGATTTGGGTAAATCAAAAAGGTAAAGTTAAATTTAAACCCGTAGTTTGAAAGAATAATGTGTTATGAGTTTGATGAGCTAAAACCCTGTCGCGAAAACATGCATTTTTCTAAAAACCCTGTCATTATTTTTGCAAATACGATATGTTTACATTCAAACGTCCGGATTTCATCATTTATACAAAGTGTGACGATAGGATTTTCATGATATAGCAAGTACTTAACATAAGAAGTTAACAGGAAAAAACAAACATAAAATCCGGTCGTGAAAATCAAAAACCTGGTTGTGGTGTGGCCGGATTTAACTATTCACGATCGGGTTTTAAGTTTCGTGATAAATAGTACGACCTAGTTTTTATATTTTAGCATTTCAATTATATTCTGATTCCAAATATGTAATTTATTTTTCAGATGGACGGATGGAAGTATATAAACGTAAGGTACAATGGGGTTTGGGAAGACAATGTGTACGTTGGCGGTAACGAATGGTCCACTCCTGTTACCATAGACCCTGCTCGGATTGAAGATTTGAGGTACAATATACGACATATGCTGCATGATATTGGGTTGAGTACAAATTTTGAGATTTACCGCATATCTTCGTATGATGGTAGTAAACGTCGCATTTGTAATGATGATTCTTTCAATCTTTTGATTCACGATGAGTGGAGTCCAATGGTGTATGTGGATATTATTAACCAGACACATGATGTGGGATCCTCGAGTCGAGGTTCGGATTTCATGGGGACTTTGGCCTATGATACGCAGCAATATAGTACTCAAAATGAAGATGATGTTCCGTCTGGTTGGTTTGGTGACATTAATATCGAAGAAGTTCCGTCTGGTACATGGCGGGCATGGCCGCAAGCTCCTATACGAGCTCCTGTGAATGAAGATGATGTTCCGTCTGGTTGGTTTGGTGACATTAATATCAAAGAAATTCCGTCTGGTACATGGCGGGCATGGCCGCAAGCTCCTATACGAGCTCCTGTGAATGAAGATGATGCTCCGTCTAGTTTATGGCGGGCATGGCCGCAATCTCCTATACGAGCTCCTGTCAATGAAGATGATGCTCCGTCTGGTTCGGTGCATAGAGATTGTGAAGATGATGACAGTGACGAAATTAATTCGGCAGCGTCAGAACCTGATGCATCAGATACAGATTCCGAGGAGAATATAAAGAAGTTTACTTTTGCCGATTGTGCTGCATGGATACGACAACATGGTGGTTTTGCTAGATTGATAGAAATGGTGCATCCGACACCAAACTTGCAGGTTGATGAAGAGGAATTGGATCCGGATGAATTGGAAAATTGGTTGGTGCCTGTGATTCCGTTGACAGATAGAGCTTCACTCGTGGCATGTGAAGAAGACCCGAGCCAAATATCAGATTTAGAGAAAGGTGCCATATACGACACGAAGGATCAATTGATAGTTGCTGTGGGCATGTGGCACATGGAACGAGGCGTGCAATATAGAACATATAAGTCTGATAATACTCGACTAGTGCTTTTATGTTCACTTCCTGAGAAGAAATGCACTTTCGAGCTCCGTGCTTCTAGATCGGGTGATGATACAAATCAATCTTGGAGAGTTTACAAGTTTACTGATAAACATACGTGCATGATGGCATTCGACTACGTTCCTCCAACAAGAGTTAACTCAAAGATTGTGGCTACGTACTTTGCGAAGAAGATTCGTCGTGATTTTCAGATAATTAAACCGAAGAAGATGATACAAGAGTTGCAGGAAGAGTTTGGAATTCATATTAAATACGCTTTGGCGCTGCGAGCACGTCAAATGGCTGTTGAGATGATCTATGGTGGGTATGATGAGTCATTTCAGATGTTGCCAGGGTACCTGTACATGCTTGAGAGAACAAATCCGGGAACGATCACTGATTTAGATGTCGGCTACGACGATAGATTCCAGCATGTATTTGTTGCGCTCGGAGCATCTCGTCTCGCCTTTCCATTATTGATGAGGCCCGTCATAGTTGTGGATGGGACGCACTTAAAAGGTAGGAACAAGGGCATATTGTTCGTAGCAGTGACAAAAGATGGCAACGAGGGTGTTTACCCTCTAGCATATGGTGTTGGTCCAATAGAGAACGATGTGAGTTGGACTTGGTTTCTGCAGCGTCTCAGAAGTGCGTACGGTTGTCCGCAGCAAACATTAATAGTATCAGATGCCCATAAGTCCATAGCAAATGCTGTACAGATAGTATTTCCGGAGGCAACTCACGGTTTGTGCTATTTTCATCTCATGGGAAAGATGAAACAATGGGGAAAGCATATCATATCGCTGTATCAGAGAGCAGCATATACATATCGTCCAGTAGAATTTCAAAAAAGAATGTCCCAGATTGCTGCTGCTAAACGAGAGGCGTACGAAAAGTTGATGCGTGTAGGTCCTGAGAAGTGGGCTCGTTCACAGTGTCCCGTTAGTCGTTATAGCACGCTTACGTCTAATGCCGCGGAGTCATTGAACAACAGATTGTTATGGGCTCGAAGATTGCCCATATGTTCCATGCTTGAATCAATAAGGATAGCTATTGAGGAATGGTTCAGATAAAGGAAGACGGCAGCTGTGCGTATCCAAGATATTTTTACTGAACAAGCATCTTTGAAACTCGAAATACAACGGGAGAAATCCAGGACATACACTGCACAACATGTCAGGGATGAGGTGTACACTGTTTTTATAGTGAGCAATCCACAGTCTCATACGGTCGATCTTGGATCTAGGACTTGCACGTGCCGATAATTTCAAATGGACGGTATTCCGTGTTCACACGCCATCGCTGCAATCAGGTATTTAGCTTACTTATTTAAATATTGCTAGTTCATTACAAACAATTGATTATATTATTCACTATTAATGCAGGAAAAATTCAGAACCTGTATCTGAATATGTGAGTCAATATTACACCCGGGAAGCACTGATTCAAACATATGCTGGCTCCATTATGACCGTGCCTCATCGAGATAATTGGATGCTTCTAATTGGAATAGCTACAAGAGTTGTATTACCTCCGGTCGTTATCCGATTGCCGGGTAGACCTAGGATGACTAGAGCTCGAGCAGGTGGTGAAAGAGCACCTCAACAAACTGGTGAAGCGGAGAGTAGTGTGCCTCGTCGAAGAAAATGCAGTAATTGTCGTCAATTTGGTCATAGGCGCCCAAAATGTCCCCTACTAGTTGACGAGGTTGAGTCAAATTCAGAATGAATTATTAATGTAATGTAATGTAATGTAATGTAGGATGTTTGTAATGTAATGTAATGTACGATGTTTGTAATCTGGTTTTTTTGTAATGTAATGTACGATGTTTGTAACAAAATAATAAGATATTAATAATAACAATAAGTTTAAGTTAATAATAGGAAAAGTATTTAGTTAATACAATAAAACAATCCTATAACTCATTACAAATAGAGAAACACATAATCGCTACATGATTTCGAAATTCAGGAACTTTGGATTGAGCATATGAGAGCTTCGGTTTGCCACTGATGAACCGCTCGATCGCCATCAATGCTAACGGGCCGCTATTATAAATATGATTGCTTTGTTTACCCTGCTTAAATTGGGCTTTCTTCGGGATGACACATAATTGCAGGGCGTCGGTTCTCATGGGAACTTCAGTATGTTGATACCAAAACCCTGCATCGATCAGCAACTTCCAGAACATGTCTGTGATACACGAGAGTTGCTCGATCCTCGCCGAATGTGCACTATCCGAGCTCGTAAACCAGGATGAGTCATACAGATATGCTGTCCAATCAACGAGAGAAACTCTAACAACGACCCATTGTCGTTCCAGACAGCAGGGTATGATAATCTGTTGCAAAGAAATAAATTATTAAATAAAGACATATTAAAATTAAAAAATTATTTATATCACCATGAGAAATATAAAATACTTACATCAGCAGCTCCCCACCAAGGCACCGCTGACCCGCCCTGGTTCAAACATCTCACGTGGTTTGTCAAGTATTCGGGCATTGTAAAGTTCTCAATCACATAACGCAAGTGAGGCGGATTATGCACAATGAGAACGTTATTGTACTTCAAGTTACGGTAGGTGTTATGTAAGCTCACCTGCATATACAATAATATAATCACAATTTATAAGTTAGAAAATAATAGAAACCGTTATTTAATTATAATCAGAGGTCAAGTGATCTTACAAAAAAATCAGAGGTCACCAGGATGGTGTTTCTGGCCGAAACACCAACAGATACAGCCGTACGAGTATTCAACCTACGCCTCAGATAGAAGAGATAGAGATCCAAATACTACATAAAACACGTTTCAAACAAAAATTAGTAGTAATCAACTTCAACTAATTATTTTGTGTTGTAAAAAAAAAATCAAATATACCTCACTCTCCAAATGCATGAACTGATTCTGTATGTTCATGAATTGAAGAGCCTCCATAATGTAGCCGTTGTCAATAACCTGTGCTTTCGCGTCCGATCCTCTAGAATGAAAATTCAGATATCTCAAATGAAGCTCGCGAGGAATGACAGGTAACATATATGATCGCTCTGCAGTGTAGGGGCTTTGTAAAACTGCAGCCTCCACACGGGTCCGAGCAGGTCTGGCGGGCACCTGATGCTGGCTCGGATCATAATACTGACCCGGATCTACGGTCATGATAGGTGTGACAACAAAGATCTCCTCAACATCACTGTCCGACCTTTCGGTGCGCTCGAAAGCTGATGATCGCGGAATATCATAGTGGTCGCCATACGCTGGAGAATGCCCGATCTCATGCACTGAATGACGGCCTCCGGAATAAGGACCGTGCTCCGGCTCTCTCGGAGGGGATGAAACTGGCGGTGATGGAGCACTCGGAGGAGATGGAGCTCTCGGAAAAGATGGAGCTCTCGGAGGAACTGGAGATCTCATAGGAGATGGAGCTCTCGGAGGAGATGGAGATCTCGGAGGAGATGGACATATCGGAGGAGATGGAGCTGGAGCTGGAGATGGCCTTCGATGTGGAGAATATGTCGGACTATGCCGTGAGCCTGAGCGTCGGAATGAGTATTTGAATTCGTCGAACCACTTCTTGAGCTTCGGAATTAACTTCTTGTGTGATTTTTCTACCGCCTTCTCAGCGGCCGACTCTGCAATCCGCTCCATTTGATATGAGGTTAGAGTGTACCCCCCATGACGCACACCATGACTGCCTGGATGCCCACCAGAACTACTACTAGAAGAGGAGGATGATGGCGGCCTAACCCGCTTCCCATCATCTCGGCGCCTATGAGTGGATGAGGAAGGTCCACTCGTGTCTGGATGACGATAATGGGGTGAAGGGATCTCCCTCCGGGCGCGTGTCAACGGTGGATCGATGGGAACTTGCTCTGTCCTCCCGGTCTGCTGTGCGCGTCGTGCCGGCTGAACCCCCTGTCTCAATGCATTATACGGTGCTACCCATCGGATATTCAGAACCTGCCTCCGATCCATACTCAGGAATGACTGATAATACCCCGATAACTGCTCATCAGCACTGGCAGTCATCTCAGAAACCTCACACTGCAATCATTAAGAAATGAGAATGTAAATTTTAAAACGTTTATTTGATATTAAATTATTTTTATTAATAAATATTTAAATTTACCTCTTCCATATGAAACATACGGTGTATGACGTCAATAGGAATCCTGGAAATGAACCTCCAACGACAACATCTGGGCTGAATCTCCACATCACGCAATCGCCCAAATGTCTGGCTCATCCATGGAAATACCTCGAGCATCCAGACGTACAGTGCCCATGATGGCCCGTACAGATTGTACTTTACAGTATTAAAGTTTATGTTGTTCAAATAATGCCGCATCCATAGAAATGATATAGCCCCCCACGGGAATAGGCTAAATGCGGCTAGATCGTCTGCTAGCACCCACATCCAGGAGTCAATCCTGACCGTCGCATCAGCCCCACGCAAAAATAAGGCAACAAAGAGCACGTGGGCCACCTTAAGGTATAAATCACCGTCAGGGTCTTCAACCGAGAGGTTCATGAAAGTTTTTAGTACAGCTCCTCCTGTCACGGAAGATCTGCCGCAAAAGACATTGTAAAGCTCGACCTGCCCTAAGTCATATGTAGGGCGTGGTCGAAATCTGAATGTGCAAAGTGAAGATCGCTAATCAAGCAGTATTCCTCTACACCAAAACGGTATCGACCCTCGTTCACAACGAAGAATAAACCTTCGTCATCATCCTCGTCAGGCTCCACCATTCGCGCCACCAAATATGAAAGCGCACCAGAGCACTTCTGTCCCGGTCTCCAGTCAACCAAATGACCGAAACATCCGTCCCTAAACCGCTGCAATAGCGGCTCACCTCCTACATGCCTTAATGTCTTGGAAATTGTTTCTAGTATCGATTCCTTATAGTACGTGCTCGCTACTATAGACGAGTCCACAAGCTCAGGTCTCAAATACGGGATCTATTATTAATTATTCATAAAATTAAATAAATCTATTACACTATTTAACAATTTAAAATAAATAATTAAACAATTATGAAATAAACAAAAGTTAATAAATAACTACTCAATTAATCATCATTTAATCAATTCTACACTTACAAAATTGGTTTGATATTGTTTTCTAGTTTACAAAAATTGTAGAACCTATAATTATAAATATAAATATTACATATTAAATGTTCTTATTTTTTTTACAAAAACCCGGACGCTATTTAAGAAAACCCGGACGTCATGTATGAAAACCCGGTCGGTTTGGGTCGTCCACACGAACCGTCCGGGTTTTTAAATTTTCACCTTTTATTTACACATTTTCACATAATTATCATATTAGTTTATAATTTATATATTTTATTATGTTTTTCACTTAATAAGCAACTACTCAATTAATCATCAATTAATCATCACTTAATCAAATATACACTTACAAAATTGGTTTAATATTGTTTTCTTGTTTACAAAAATTGTAGCACCTATAATTATATATATAAATATTATATATTAAATGTTTTTATTTATTTTTCATAAACCCGGTCGTGTTTTTATTAAACCCGGACGTCTTTGATTAAAACCCGGTCGGTTTTGGTCGGGGACACGAACCGTCCGGGTTTTTTGGTTTCCACCTTATTTTAACAATTTTTTACATAATTATCATATAAGTATTACAATTTATATATTTTATTATGTTTTCCACCATATAACTTATTATAACTATGCCCAAATTTAAATAAACACGAATTAAATTAAATAAGTAAATAACACTATTTACATAGATCACATACAAATAATAATTAACAAATTAACACATTAAATAACTCTATTTATCAAATATAAATAATAATTAATGATTTTAAAAAAACATACCTCTTGTGCCATTGTTTTCGACGTGAAATAAACAATAAAAAACGTAGTTCTGCCGCTTCTCGAGGCCTAAATAATTAAATCAAACTCAATTGTTAAAATAATAAAAATGAAATTCTAGTTTTTCACAATAATAATTATCAATTTTGCAAACCTCGTTGAATTTGAACAACTTCTATCGTTCGGAAATCTCACTCGCTTCAAAACGAGTGGAATTAAAAATTCTAAATCACAATGAATTGAAAAAATTAGGGGAACAATAGATTGAAATATATCAGACAAATAATGAAATATACTAATAACAATAAATCATAATCGTAGATCATCTTGTAACATTTGAAATTTAAAATCACATATAAATCATAATTTAAAAAAAATACCTCTTGTGCCATTGTTTTCGCCGTGAAGTAAAGAAAAAAGAAATTCGTTGCTCCCCCGCTTCTCCGACCTAAATAATTAAATCAAATTCAAGATTTAAAACAATAAAAATGAAATTTAAATGTTTTACAATAATAATTATAAATTTTGCAAACCTCAGTCGATTTGAACAATTTTTATTGTTCGAACACCTTCCTCTCGCTTGAAAACCCGAAAAAATTAACCCTTCAAAATCCGGCAAACTGCAATATCAAAAGAATTGCAATATCTTCACAAAATCATAATAAATCTGGAGTGTCATTAATATCTCTACAAAATAATTATAAATTTCGAAACAATGGATTGAATGGATTGAAATATAATGACAAGAAATTAAATATGACAAAAATTAAAAATGAGAACAATGGATTAAATTTGGCAAGAAAGAATAATGGATTAAATATGACAGAAAGTAAATATAGCAAGAAAGAATGGATTGAAAAATAATAGATTGAATATCTCTTGCTTGATTAATACAAAATTACAACTAATTAGATTAAATATGGCAGAGATAGAGATAGGAAGCAAAAAAAATTCTTTACCCGGCGGAAATATATGAAACGATTCCCTCTCTCTCACCTTCTCCTTCTAAAATGAAAACCCGCTCCCTTCTCTTTTATATTCCCACTCTCTTTTCTTTTTCCTTCTAAAACTCAGTGCCTTTTTGACTAGGGGGCGACAACTTTGCCGAGTGGGCCGACAACATCTGCGCGTCTGCAGCGGCTGACACGGAGGGAGGGAATTGTTTTGCATGCGAGAGGTTTAGGGTCATTTTAGTAATTTAGGGTATATTTAGTATAATTTTTACAATATGGACATTTTACTTGTAAATGTTAGGAAAGAGGGTATTTAGCATATATAGCCCTTAAAATTAATACATCACTTCAAATTTTCTCATTTTTTATATATAATTTTTGAATAAAAAACAAGTATATATATTTAATTTGTAATCAGATTATGAATATATATATATGCATATAAATAAATAAGTTCATATAATTTGTGTTTATTTTCATTATTATAGAAATATTTAATGATTATATGTTGATACCTATTTGGTTTTTCAATCAAATTAATGAATTCTGGTTGTATATCCTATTCACCCTATTCACTGGTACTGATCAGACTTTCGGCGGGGTATAATCAAAAGTTCTATGCGAGCTCAAAGGCGTAAAATAGTTATTTCAGAATTTTTCAAGCAAATGTGCATTCTCCTCTTTTTTTTTTTAAAGTCAACAAAAATCCTCTCTTTTTTACTTTTGATATCTCTGAATTGATTAAACACATTTTTCAAAATTAGGTGTGAAAAGGAGAAGAATTGAAAAGAGTAAAGTATACAAAACAACAAAGAAAAAGACGAATAAAAAGAAACAATATATATATATATATATATATATATATATATATATCAACAATGTTTTGTTCTGCACTTATTCATAGTTTGTAATTAAATTGATATATGTTATTCTGATGGGTAACTATCAGAAAGAAATAGAGGACATGAAGCACATGACAAGGCAGAAATTTGTAGCATCTTTGAGAAGGTAAATTAACCTAATTAATTATACATTCATGAATAAATGTTGAATCCCAAAGGAAAACAAAACAATCCTTTCATCACATTTCATTGCAGGAAAAGCAGTGGATTCTCTTGAGGGGCATCCATGTATAGAGGGGTCACAAGGTAATTAATTAAATAATTGTACTATATAATTTCACTATTAATCCAACATTATTTAATGCAATATAGCTTCCCGTTCTAACAACATATTTGTGATGTTCAAGACACTTTTGAAGTGCTAAGTCATTACTCTTTTGTAAGTAGAAACTAGATTCTTTTGAAGTATACTTTGGGCTTGAGTCTCTCGTGTTAAGATAGTTGTCTTAGTTTACTTTTTAAATTTATTGATATGCAATCTTTGTTTAATTATTAGTTTTGAGAATAATTATAATATTTTTGAAATCATAAATAATATTTTTATGTTATATTGTATTTTATTAATGTAAATTAAAGTTAGTTGGAGCTGTGACATTGAATGGATGGTTAGGGATGAAAATACGATTTTGTATTTCATAAAAATAATTTAGCATTATTATTTTTGTTTATCGTAAAATTTAGTTTTATGAATGTTAATTATAATTTGAAATATTATTAGATGAAATGATATTTAGCATTAATATTATTTGTTTTTACTATTATTTGAAAGCATTTTGTTATATATATGCAAAATTTATTTATATAATATTGAATTATTATAGATTTATATCTACAGAGACCAAAATTATTGTTGTGTACTTTCATATAGACAACAAACATTTCTCTATTGTTTGATATTATGTTGTCTACGGTAGAATAGACAATAGGTGATGCCTTGTGGTCTATAATTCAATAGACAATAGACGATTTGTTTGTGGTCTATAATACAATAGATAACAGGTGGCCAATTGTGATATATAACCGCCCTTTAATAGACAACATTTTCATTAACCACATACATCGCCTATTGTCTATGACCGTTTTTCTTGTAGTGCAACGAAAGATCTTTATGTGAGAATAAGAGAGTTTCTTATGGAATAAAGCTTCAAAGGGAGTTAAACTTTTTTGTGCTCACACAGTGGGGAAAGAACGTTGCAGAAAATACTCTCTCCGTCTCACTAAACTTGACACAATTCCCTTATTTGGACGTCTCACTAAATTTGGCACATTCCTAAAATAGTAAAAGTTATTTCTTTTTAAAAAGTGTGGACCCTACCACCTTTATCACTTTTACACTACTTTATACACTCTCCTTAATAACCGTGCCCAAAAATTTTGTGTCATACTTATGGGCCCGAGGGAGTAGAAGATATCCATCATTCGTTTTTGCATTTTGCCAAAGGAGGCTCAAGAAAGGAGGCTGAAGCATCCATTATTTACAGCTATATAAACGTCATCAATGGCTTCTCCGCCTTGCTCACCCCTCAAGAAGCTCACTTAATATCAGCTATAAATATAAAGATGCATGTGTTGATGCTCTCTAGCTCTATTCTATACATGATAATCTATTTTAAGGAAGTGATCGATGAGGTTTATGTAATTTGTTCATGACTTGAGTAGAGATGGATGGAGTGATTTCAGTATTTCACAGCCATCCCACAAAATCATGGCTTCACACGACAAGATCATGGGATTTCATAAACTTACTCGAAGCAAACTGGGATCCATCCAACACTGGCGGAGCCAGGAATTGTCATAAGGGGGGCTGAGTTAATTTTTTGGGTCCATGTTTCTAACAATGGCTGCAACTCAAGTCAAGTCTCCAACAATGGCTATGACAGTCTTATACGAAACCTTGACTTCGACTCGAGACGGAGGGGGCTGACAAAGGGAAAGCTTCCGACAATTAGGAAAACTCGTTCTCTGCAACGTAGCGACGGGGGCTGAAGCATAAAAATTCAAATTTTCAAAAAAATTTAAGAACTAAAAAAAAAAATAAAAATTGGGGGCTGAAGCCCCCTGGTCCCCATGTGGCTCCGCCACTGCCATCCAAGGCCAACGGTGATGAATTATTAGTTAAAGCTGGCTAAGGCAAGAATGTTGTAGCTAGTTGGAGTACTCGATAGCCGCGGTATACATGCATTTAATCTTGATTAGGCGTATGGCCTGAGTCTGAGAGTTTCAACAATGAAGGAATGGAACCGATTCCCACTTCTTGGAAAGGGACCTGCCAAACTGCATGGCGTTGCCTTTAATGCCTCACATTGCAATAGCTAATCATCCTATCATGCATACTTATATTTCTCATTTACATTTAAATATTCTCTATACATGCTTAATCAATAAAACGGTGGAAGGGATGTAGTACTAAATTAAATGTCAATTTGGACTATCATAATATTTGATATATAAGAGTTAGAGTGAATCCATAAAATAGTCGATCTTTAAAGAATAAAAAATTAGTTGATTATTTACAATTAAATAAATTAAGTTCTTTTCGTAAAAATACACGAGTAGTCTTAGTTCTTAGGGGAACCACGTCAATCTATCCCGAATTTTGTGGTCTTAAACGTATAGCTGAGGAACTACATCAATTCATCCTGAACTTTGTGGTGACACGCCATTCAAGTAGGAGTGGCAATCGGGCAGCGCGGGTATGAATAGTAGTTATTCATTCTCATACTCACGAACTAAATGGATATTAAATTCACTCAAGCTCACCACCGCGGATATTCACCACCTATCGGGTATCCGCGAACCCGCCACCCATAGAGTACCCGCCATCCACCACCCGATAGATACCGATTAACCCACCACTCGTGGGTATCTATCATCACTAAAATATATAATTTTAATATTTAATATATATTAGATATAATTTTTGGTGAGAATCATATATAATTTTATATAAAAAATAGATAAACATGGTTAGTATTAGGTGGATATGCGGAATTTTTTACTGATACTTTACGGGTATTTTAAAAATATTTCGTGAGTATATGAATTTTATAAATATGGATAGTTAATATTCATACACATACTCACGAACTAAATAGATACTAAATGTCTTTTAAACTCACCCTTACTAGGATCGGGTACCCGCGAATGTCGGGTACCCACGGGACGAAGTAATTAAGAAGAGAATAGCTAATCACAAGAACGGTCTGAGGCAGTTAATAAGAAAGAAGATGATGACAATGAAGCAGAGCCGAAATCACTAACCCCGAGAAGATATCGAAGAAGCTAAGGTTGCAGGAAACCACTAAGATGGTGGCGGCAATAGCATAGGAGGATGTCCTAAACAATTAATGTATTTTAGAAAGTAGTCAATATATTAAACACTATTCAGACCAAAGTACTCTTTTTGTCCCATTAAAAATGGTCATGTTTGACTAAATTTGTAAGAGTTTTTTGGTTAAACTTGATCCCTTGGGACAGAGGGAGTAAAATATAAAACAATCACGATTCTTAAACAAAGTATATAAAGTAATGTAAAAATTATAAAACTATAAACGTAATATGATCCACAATTTTTTAGTGGGACGTTTTAATAAAAAAAGTTTGTCTTAGAACGCAGAAAAGTGGAGTACTAGTTTAGCTTGTGATTAAAGAGCTAGCATATTAAAAGTTGATTTGGTCTCACTCTATATATATATAACAGGAAACTGATAGGGATTTGAAAGGCTACGAGGCCTTCTTCGGGCCGCTTGATCCTAAGTTGGACTTCGATCAGCAAGAGACATCAACTGCCACGGAACTCACACAGCATCAACCGTGGGCGGCCGGAGAGTTCCTCACGCTGCCGCAATAGGCGGCATTGGCAACGGCACGGCTAGTGGTGGGGCCCCACTGGCGCGACTAGCCATCTAAAAAGTGTGTTGGCCGGTTCCGGGACAAACTCCGGCGGAACGGAACGCGTGCATGGACGACGACGTGCTTGCTGCATTTGATGACGCCATCGCCGATGGTGTCGGAGTCATCAGTGTTTCGATTGGGGGGAACACGAGCAGGCCGTATATCAGTGTGTTGGCCGGTCCCCGGGACTACTACCAATCGCACAACTAGGTTTGGATCTGAATTACTATTATTAATTTGCGTGGGTGTACTAGAAAAATGAATAATATAGTTTTCAGGCTATGCCGGAATGGGACGCTTTCAGCGGCGCTGGTGAGAGGGAAAGTGGTATTCTGTTGGGTGTGGTTGGGAGATACACGGCAATCATTAGAAGTGCAAAGAGCAGGTGGCGCAGCTACGGTGCTTGGGAACGTCTTTAATGGAAAACAAGTGCTGGGAAGAGCTTACTTCATTCCAGCAAATGTTGTATCTGACAACAAACTTACTATCTTGAATTACAGCACAAGTGATGAATCAGCAACAGCAACTCTGATTCCACAAAGCCGGCTCCATCTATGGCCCCTTTCACTTCAAGAGGTCCCAACATTCTGAAGCCGGATATCACAGCTCCAGGGCTTAATATAGTAGCAGCATACAGCTAGGCCTCTTCTCCTATTAATGTGCAGCAGTAGTGGTAATGTACTGGACCCATCTTTCAAGTGTCCCACAACTGTACCTTCGGCCAGCAATTTGAACTACCCATCACTAGCAATTGCTAACGTCCGAGGATCTGTAACTGTCAATAGAACCCTTACAAACGTAGGCCTCGCAAACTCGTCCTGTTCGGTTGTTTTTTAATGCAACAGGGGAAAAGCAGAGCTTTGATATTACTGCTGAAGTTGTGAGTAGTAGAAGCAACGTGTATGTTTTTGGTTGGTATACATGGAGTGATGGAATTCATCAAGTGAGAAGCCCTGTTTCAGTACGTACGGTGTGACGAATGAAAAACATAATAAGTCGAGATCAATAAAATAAATAAAAACATAAATCTATATATATATATAACGTTCCATTTGATGTTAATTTTAATAGTGATTTTGTAATTACTTTAAATTTTAGTGGTATTAGTAATTAAATAATTTAATATATCAATTATTAATTTAATCACATTTAAAATTTTATAAAAATAGAAAAACAATTACTTTTTATTTTTGTTAATTATATTTTATTTATAAAATATTATATTTCATTAGTAAATATATATTCAATATGTATCTTGAAATGAAGGTTACAACAAAAGTTTTAACTTAATTTATGATATGTAAAAAATATGTTCAATATTAACAAGTTAAAACATTGTAAATGAATAAAAATATATATATATATATATAAATATAGTTATGTTTATATTTTTTTTTCTTTTCTTAATACTATCATTTATTAAAAATAAATCAATTATAAAATTATATTTATTATTTTATTATTTATATATTTTATACAGTAATATATCATTAATAAAAATGTGTGTGTTTATATATACATAGATTAAGTTCATATAAGAAAGAAATTATGCGTGATAATGAAAAAAATATATATCCTCCATGACTCCATCTATCTAAAATTAATTGTTAAGATCAATTAAATAAAATATAAATATATTTCATTATAATGTAGATATGAAAATTATATGTATGTGTGTGTATAAGATCACGAAATAAAGAAATTTTACCTGAGAAATGAGAAGATATGTCAATCATCCATTTTAATTAACAAGTGGTTGTGATCTTCTCTACAAAATTCTATTGAAAAAACTTTCACATTCCTATAAAAATGGGAAATAATAAAATTTTAATTTAATTAATTTTCCCATATATTAAATTAAAAATAGTACATTACATGGACGGGTAAAACTCATCCATTTGACAACTCATAAAGGGTCATATTAAGTATTATATTTATAGGTTCGAAAATATTCTGACGAGCTTGAACGGGTTTCAAAACTTTATAAAATATGGTCTAACAATCTTCCGGGCCAGACCTGATGGTAGGCGAAGCATGCGATTGCTTAAGGTCCCAAATTTTAGGGACTCATTTTTTTTAATATTATATCTATACTATAATGAAATTATTAAAAATAAAATAATTTGTTAATTATTAGATCTTAAAAGGTTAGAAATACACCCCCAAATTTCATTTTAAATTTCATTTTATTGTAATACAAGAATAATTAATATATAAATATAATTTTATTGTTATACAAAATGGTTTGTATGTATATGTTAGGTACTCATAATGAAAAAAAAAATTAAGGAATCAAGTATTCTGAAAAAAAGAAATAAAGGAAGATCAAGTCATTTAAATTAAAGATATTATAAATATTTTAAATTTAGGAGGAAAAAAGATCGCGTTAAATAACTTTGAACTAAAAAATATTATTGAACATCTTGAACCAAATTTATATAAGGCATGCATTTTAATTTTTTGCTTAAGGCTGCGTGATATGCAAGACCGGACCTGACAATTTTAACAATTCTAATTAAGATAATACACCTTCAAAACACTAATAAAAAACTTTTCAAATTAAATGATAAATTGTATGATAAATAAATGGATGATGATTATCTTATTAAAAGAAAAATATGTATCGCATAGATATTGTATCAATAAAAATTGAATGAAAATAATAAATATAAAAATCATAACTAACGCTTTTTGAAATTTTAATAAAATTACATTATTTATTTTTTGAATTTATCGTCTATATTAATATCCTTATCTCATCCACTATTATAATTATAACACTATGATTTTACTACTAACTTAATGCACACTTTACAGAGCCTTTGCGAACCCGGAATGCGACTCACCGCTTTCCGGCTCGCAACGGCTCAAACGGGCAGGAAGGGGCCTATTTATTTGCATGACCTCTGCAGATTTCACCCTATCTACACCTGGAATGCACATTCAAGAATGTGGACCTAAATATAATATTTACAGCAGCCCAAAGAGATGATACTAATCAACTGGAATAATGAAATTAATTATTAAAAGAAAAGGACATGTATAAGGGGCAACTCGACTATTATCAATAGTGAAATTACCTTTTCGTGATATGTATTTGTAGGTGTGAGAATCATTCGTTTCTGAGTATCTGAAATCAAAATTTCAAGTACTCAAATTGAAAATTATCAAATCTCAAGAATGAATTTTAAAACTGATCGAATAGTTGGGTATTCGAAAAATTAGTTTAGTTCCTTGATTCAGTACAGATTAGTATCAATCTGAACCGAATTTCTTTTTCCTATTTTTCATCGATATTTTAATTTTTCATGTTATAACTAGTTCAAACAAAATGAAAATTATTAAACATTCCATATTTCTTTAACATTTAAATTTTCCAAAACACGCCCTCATGAAACAAAATTCATCAAAATATCTTTGCAAAGTAGCTAAGCTACTTTTTTTCTTTTTATTTCATATTTCTTGTTGCTAAAGGTTGTTTAATTTCATTGAGCAGTTTACTCAGGCACAATGTCATTTGGTGCATTAGCCTTTTTAATTTTAAATTTTAAGACGCTATATTTGGTTGGCGAATCTTTATTTTGCGTAAGCATGCGTTTGTTGTGCATCCCAGTATCTATGAATGGCAATGTGCCGGATTTGGGCCAAATTTTATTTTGTCTAGATTCAGATCTATATTTTTTTCGTTTTGTCCAAATCCAGTTCATATACTTTGAATCTAAAAAAATTAGACCCAGACCCAAATTCATTGGATCTGCGGATTCACGGGTCCAGATTTAGATTCATATTTTTCTTAAACAAATATTCAATTTGAGAAAAAATATTACGTTGAAAATATTCAAACATTAAAATTTTCATCATCCAAATAAAATTTTCATTAAAATATTATGTTGAAAATAGTCTTTCAAATGAGTATATTCCAAAAATTATTATTTGTAATCATCGAGCTCAAAGTATTCTATATTACTATTACTTTCAAAATCACCACCATCCTACACTAATTAAGAAAAGAGATTATTTTACATAAACATAAATAATTAATAAATTGAAAATGCCAATGAAATCAATTTGTTCTTCATCGTCATCAGAATTTTCGATAACAATGGAATAAGTATGTAAGATATTCATTTTACACTTGTCAGTAATATAGAAAATATATAAATTATCATTAAGTTAAAATAAGGAAAATCATTAAACAAATAGACAATGATACATTTTGAGATATAGAAAAATAACTATTACATTTAATGTCATCAATCATCTAATTTTGCAAGTAAAAACAATTAAAATTTAAAATAAATATTATATATATATATATAATTACTATACTTAATATATTTAATTTCGGATCTCGGGCCGGATTTGGACCGGATCTGGGTCTGAAAAAAAAAATTCAGATCCATATCCAATATTTGAGAGATAAGTCCAAATCCGACCAAAATCCAACGGGTCCAAAATTTGTCTAACCCAAATCCGTAAAAATGGATCTGGACCGGGTTCTAGACCAATTGCCATCCTTACCTGTATCATCATAATGCATCATTTTGTTGGTGATAAATAACAATCTCTGCCACTTTTCTGGACTTGAAATGCTTCTTGTATTATTTTGGCTCTTTGATATATTATCAATGGAAATATTATATCATCACCATGCAGGCGGCCGGGCGAAGGCGGAGGCGGGCAGTGGTGGATTGAGACGGCAGGTGGCGGAGGAGTTGGTGGCTGCCGGTGGTGAAGCAGAGAGGTGGGTTAGTGGTTACGGGATATTTAGAAATAAGGAATACAAATTAGGATAAAATAATTAATAAATTATAAATTAAAATTGATAACTAAATTTTTCGGTGCTACCCGAAATCGATTAGGTAGAATCGATACTCAAAATGCTCATTAAACTAAAAACCGATTTTAGTAGGAACTGTAAAATTCGATTCTCATTATCAAAAAAATAAAAAGTTTCGATTCAGTTCAAATTGAAATTGAGAACAAAAAATTATTTGTTCACCCCTATGTATTTGTATGGTTATGATTTTTGTTTACCCCTATGTATTTGTATGGTTATGATTTGCATACGTAAAAATACCTTCATTTTTATAAAAAAAAATATGCAGCAAATTTTCAATTTTAAATCGTTGGGCTAATGGACATGGTTAGTTGGGCCTGATATTTTTTGGGCTTCTATAATTTAAATCTAACCCGATTCTAATTACGAAATGAGTAGGGGTAAAAACGGATCGGATACGGACAAATAGTGCTTATCCCATATCCTAACCATTATTTTTTTCTCGAATTCAGAGTCGGATACGGAAAAGTCAGATTCGGATACGAATTCGAATTACGGACACGGGACGAATATGGTACGGATTCAGGTCGAATTCGAATAAATAAAATTGGAGAATATATTTCATAGAAAAATTGTTGACACAATATTTCATAAAAGAACTAATACAAATTATAAAAATTGTATCTATTAAAAATACCTCGCTCTTTTGTTATATTACTCCCTCCGGCCCTTCTTACTTGACGCGTTTTCTTTTTTTGGACGTCCCACTATATTTGACACGTTTCTAAAAATAATAAGTATTAGGGTCTTAAGTCATATTATTAGTTAAAGTTAAGGTCCACTAATTGGACCCTTATTTTACTTAACTTAAGAGATTAAGTTGACCCAACTTAGTGGAGTCCAACCCAATCTCACTCATTCCTCTTAATCGGGCTCTAACCCTAGCCTCTCTCTACACTCGAATACTCCCTCCTTCGAAGAAACCCTAGCCTCTCTCTACACTTGCTCTCCCCGCCTCTGTCCTCGCGGTTCTCTTATCCTCACTCCTCGCCTCTCCAGTGTCTGTAAATGGACTCACCACCGTTTCCCGACGACCCACCACCATTTGATGGTGTTGTATCTCCACCGGAAGGCTTCACACCTAAGTGGTGGGCATCTCTTCACTGCCCCCACCCCGCGATGAAGGAAGAATAGAGCGATGGGTTTTGTGGTGGCAAGAGAATGCTAATTTCCCCAAACACCAAACATCCTCTCTTTCTCCATCGCCACCCCCCATCCCAAGTACAAGCAGAGATCCATATTGGATTTGTGGTAGTCTGCATCCTTTCACACCCGAAGACCTCTCTGATGATGATGATACCTCTTATCTGTGGCAGGGGCCGTTCGCAGGCGTGGAGAAGGAGGGGAAAGGGTAACCGCCGGCGAAGTGCTCTGGATCTCGAGATGATGATGATGTTGTTGACTCTAAGTCTCTACATGTTCCTCTATTGCCATTTACACCTGGAACGGAGAGCTGGGCAAAGGTTGTTGCAAAGGGAGAGAGGTAGCTGCGTGAAGATCCTATGTTTGACTCCTTTTTCTAGGAGCAATCATACCCTTAACTATCATTTGGTGAAATTTTTGATTCTATCTCTTTGGTACAGAGATATCTCTTTGACCTATGTGTGCTATGTGGTATTTGTGATGGTGGTATCTATGATGGTAAGTTTGATCTGTGGTATGTGGTATCTGTGATGGTGATGGTGGTATGTGGTATCTGTGGTGAGTTAGTGGTATGAATGTTGGATCTTTGATGGTGATTTTGTGATGGTATGTTGGATATGTTGGATCTGTGATGGTGATTCTGTTAATATGCTTGTGGTGAGTTTGTTGATTGTGCATATTTATGAATTTGTGAATTTAGATTGATAGATGATTGTTTGAGAGTGACATTCATCATTAAGTGGCAATGGTAATTCATACATAAACTTGCACTAAAATCAAAAGTACACTCAAATATAGTGTCACTTTTGAGATTCAGTTCATACAAAAACATCATCTTATGTTCCTTTCATACAAAAACAGACCCTAAACAACTTTCTAATTAGCTTACCATCTGCCACAGCTTCTCTAAACAGCTTCCTATACAAAAACTCCTTCAAAACAGCTTCCATATCCTTCATTTCCACCATCACAACAGTTTCCCTATTCTTCATTTCCTTCAATCCCTAAACAACATACAATTTGCCTAATGTCATCCAAGCTGCCCATTTCAATTAGATACTTCAATCAATCTTCTGCTAACTCCATTGGTACCTCTAAACTTGTGGGCAGTGCTTCAACCCTTCTGAAAGCATCATTTCCCATGTGTGGGATTTTGTAGCTATTTTGACCCTTATGCTTCATGATCTCTAGTATACAATCCTGCAAGCTCAAAAAAAACTTTATCCAAACTTAAAGGTGACAAAGTGTTAAATGATTGCTCAACTGCATTCATCATCTCATCAACATTCTTGCATGTTGTTTCATGCTGTAATGACTAAATTTCCCTAAACCATCCAAGGTCATTTACATTTGTGTTCGGGCTGTTAGGTGGTTGTTGAACAAGTCTAATATCAAAACCATTTTGGGTTGCTGCAGCCCTAAACTCTATGTCATCATCTTTTATGTGTGGCTTTGCATTATCTTGCTGAATGAATATGTTCTTTGATGCTCCACTTGGCCACTTTCTCATGATTGCTAGTATAATATGTGATGTGTAACATAATGGTAAGTAATAAAGGTAAGAGAGTAAGAGAATCGATGATGAAGTTAACTTCTAAGATTAAAATACAACAAAAAAAAACAGTAAATTACAGTCCCTAAACACCTCTAATCTATTTCAACAGTTACCTGCTGAATTAAGCAGTCCTTAACTACACTTTTTGTGACTGAATCAATTGTCTTGGTCTCTAATGCTCCTCTTTCCCTGTGTTTACTTCTTCTCTAAGCTGCAACTTGCTTAGTGAAGGGAAATTAGAGGCCTTGCTACTGCACACATGAACATCACTTTTTTTGTAGAACCTTTATGCTTGCAAGTTCTGTGTGGGTCAAGTTCTTGAGGTGCAAGGTAAAATCTCCTCTTATCTTTTGTTATAAAAAACCACTTCTCATCAATATGCACAACATTGTGCATATTTCTGAACTTTAATTGATTCAAGATAGAATCAAGCTCAATTGATTCAAGGTTGAATCTCAGCCTTAGTAACTTGTTAGGGGCAGTTAAATCAAGCTTTAGAGTTGAGGTATGAGCTCTTATGTGGCCTGATTTAACCCATCTCCCTACTGATGTTTTGCAACACTTTAATGTCACTGCAATACTTCTCAAACTACCTCTCTTACTTAGCTCAAGAGAGGCCAATACGATAAGGTCGAGCACCTTCGAGCCTGTTTTCTTTCTGCTTTTTTTTTACCACTTTCACTATGAATTGCTAATCCTTCTTCTTTTTGTTGTTTTGCAGCACTCCACAGCCGACTAATAGTGGATCTCGAGACATCAAATTGCTCCTCGACCTCCTTCATCTTTCCTCTTCGAGGCTTTCCATTGTTGCTGTCTTCGAGTAGGAACTGCACAACAATGTTCATCTCTTTGGTTGAGAGATCTTTCTTCACCATTTATGTTTTAATATGTTTTCTTTAGAGTTTAGATGTTGTATAATGGTTTGTGATAGTGTAGTCTTTTATTTATAGAGTTTGAGTGGTGGGAAGTTTGAATCCCAAACATATTTCATTTTTTAAATTTCACTTTTGAATCTGGCGCCTAATTTTTTGCAGCCAAATGAATGAAAATTTGATGTTTGTTCTCTAATTTTGTTCAGTGTACTGTTTTTATTATTCTTTATTTCTTTTTTTAAAATTTTTTAATTTTTATGTAATTTTATGTTTAATCACCTTAATTAGAGATACAGCTCAATATAATGTTTAAAAAAAATCTTTTTGTAATTAAATAGTTAAAAATAAAAATTAAATAAGTTTAAATTTTAATTATTAAATTTAGCGTAAAAATTAAAATAACAGTTCAAATTAATAATTTTTTTAATTATAAATTAAAATAAAAGCTGAAGTAAATTTTTAATTAATAAATTTAAATATATACTCAAATGAATTCAAATCATTACAACAATATTAATCACATCACTTAAAAAGCCTAACAACCCTACCTTAATTCTCGTACCAAAAAGAAACGTGTTAAGTAAGAAGGGCCGGAGGGAGTACTATTTTTATGTTTAATTTGTAAGTTACGATTTAATTATTAAATTATTAATATAATAAATTAAATATATTTAAGAGTGCGACTTAGACTATATTAAAACTCGAGAAATTAAACTTTTCACATATTCATAATTTAATAAAAATAAATTTTAAAACAACATTTAGCAAGTAAATTAAAATCGGATTGGTACATATATATATATATATGATATAAATAAAATGTATTTAAAAAATTCGGATATCCGGATTTATTATGCGGATAATATCCGACAAAATGTGAGAAATTTCAGATACGGACGGATATTATATAATCCGAATCGGATCCTGGATCCGAATTCAAATTTTCGGATTCAAATTCAAATTCGACCGGATACTAATTTTTTATCCCAAATTAAATCTCGTTTGCATACGCCTTGGGATCGGACGGATAATATCAGCTCATATTTCAGCCCTATGAATGATTTGGATAGATAGAGTCATAGACCTATCGAGTTATGCCATTTCGGACTAATTTTAATAATTCTAATTATAGTTTATAAAATAAACTGATTATATTGGCGAAAAAGAATATTCTAGTTCTGGCAAGTATTTATTTGGTATATATATATCTGGATACACAAATTAAATTTACAATTTCTAGAAAGAGAATAATCCCTAACCCGTTGGGTACATTAATATACATATATGGTCAAACTCGAATAATTGCGAGGACCCTGCAGGTCAAGATGGTCATTCCACTTTCCAAGAGTACTAGAAGACACAAGTAGCATCCCATCGATTGGAACTTTATATATGGTGGCATTATTCATATTTGATTTCCCTATTATATATTGAATATATTCAAGTGTTAAAAGAAACCAAATTCTACTATCATGCAGATAATGGCTAAACTACAAGGCCTTGAAATGACTTCTTATACGCTGTCGTTTTCCTCCAAAAGCAAGTACATACGTCAACTCATTCTCCGCCGCAATTTAAACCTTCTCCAATTGGGACTCTTCCTCACACCACATATATAGTACTACACTCTAATTCTTCCTTCTATTCTTATCCTTTCCAATTCACTCTAATTATAGATATTTATATTGTGTAGCTCAAATAAATCAATTTTCTAAACCTCTATACTGATATTAAATCAATAAAAATATTACCCTCTTACGATCTTTATATGTTCAACAAACTAGCAACGGTTGCAAATGAAGTCATCTTCACATTAATATTATGTTTGGTATCTATAATACGATATTTATCTCAAGATAATTGTTTTATAATTATCAAATTATAGAATAATTATCTTGAGATAAGTATCGTGTCATGGATACCAAACACGGTCTGTACAAAATGATCGAAAATGTTTCTAACAATACTAAGATCAGCTAGAATAAAGCTATAGCTATATTTCAATTAATTAAACTCTGACAATGAACATTAATTCATTATTTGATTCTAGCATTTTGATTAATTGTGTTCAGAATATTTAATATACTTTTAATTTAACCATAAAATATCAACCAATATAAACAAGTCTATAGTGACATTTCATGTATGACGATGTGTATTTATTTTGTAAATTAAAATTAGTCGCGCACTCAAATATTACTAATTTTGCAACATGTATTTATTCATTTGACACGTATAAGACTAATCAAATCCATGCATAACACGAATGAAAGTTGTTTCAGTTGATATAAAATCATTCTAAAAGAGGATGTTTTCATTTGCTCGCTACGTATATATATGTCAGCCCAAATATGTTGTAATTTGTATCCGTTAAACAAAAAATCAAATATTATATTTATGGATGATGCTAAATGGTTATTAGTTATTATTCTTATTATATTGAGGTGTTCTTATTAATAGCTCATTCTTAAAAATTAAAATATTTTACTTTAAAAATTAATTAATTTTATTTGAGCTCCAATATTTTACACATAAAAAATTGTTTTCTTAATATTTATATTATAAATAATAGAATAGAGGTAATAATGTTTAATACTATTTATTTTATTTATTTATAGAATTTTGTAGGAGGGAAAATAGAACAGGTGGCAATACTGCTGTAGGCATGGTTTAGATTATTTATCACTTTCTATCTATAGTTTGTGAATTTCAAACTATATACGTGTCGACATATGATTGCATGTCTTAATCGTTTACTTTATTAGGCGTGTGGCTAAGATATTAACGCAATGAGACCCAATTAGAGCCGCCGAATACGCTGATCGCTTTCATTGCACGGCTCGCATCCAATCTTTGCCTATATTACAGCTAACTTTAAGCCTCCTCCTCTCCATATGCTGGCTTCGCTTCTAGCCGCAAATATCTACAAACTACAAGCCGTTTATATTTTCAATTACTTTATTTAATAATGTAATCTATCTATTCACGATAAGTTGTGCTGTGTATTATCGGTATGAGTTTTAACAAAAAAACAGTAAGGTATTTTTTGTGGAGAAAAGAAATTTACAAATTAATATATATATAATATTTAAAATATTAAGTTAGCATATGTCTAAAAAAAACTACATTTTTAATAGATATACAATTCAAATAGATAATAAAAAAAATATAACTTTCGTTAAACGAGGGGTATGTAAATTATTCTTATTACGGCTCTGCACACGATCTATGATGAAATGGTGGTGAAGGTTTTTTTGTTATATTTTTATATGCTTGTTAGGAGCTGGAGCATATTTTTCTATTTTATAAATTATTATAGTTTCACTTGATGACATTTACTGGGGATCTTAAATATTAATTTTGTTCTCCCAAACTATATTCAATTTGAAAAGAATGAAGAAAGCAAGGGTGGCTTTTGTAACTTATTAGTGATGACTCATAGTTGATTTTCTTAAGAAAAAGAATCCATAGACCAGCATATAAGTAAAACAATGTTCTCTATGATCTAAGTCAAGTAATTGCGACGCAGTATATAGACTATTTTTATTTATATGAAACATCAAAGTAATATTTTGGAAAGCAGACTTTATTCATAGAATTCAAAAGGAAGGACGGGACTAATCAGTCTGACGTTCTTCCATACGTTCCGCACAACAGGCTATTAGTTCAGTGGTAGAACTCATCCTTGATAATTGGGTCATTGACTTAAATTGTGAAGGCTAACTCAACCACATGAATAGTTCAATGTGGACACATTTAAAAAATGTATAAATTTTTTAATATTTCAATTCATCCCATATTTAAAATCTTTAATTTTTATCTTTATTATAATATGACTTCTTTTTTATATGAATCATTTTCTCCATTAAAACAAACTGATCATCAAATATTAATTTGTTAAAGCTTATATCATCACTAAATTGAATATCATAATCTTTCAGAACGGAAGGACTAGTAAATAGATTGGTTGGTCGGTCGGTAACACAATTTCTTCTTCTGTGATCATTTGCATTTTGTAATGGGTCACAGTTAGTAGTGCTACGAACAACGGAAGTAATGCTATATACTACTACATCCGTCCCTATAAATATGCATTTACACTTAACTCGACATGAGTAAATATAAGAAAACTAATTAAATATATTGTGACTTGAAAATCTTTCACATTTTATGCAGTTTTATGTGTACAAAAATGAAAAATTCATATTTAATTATGGGATGAAAGAAAAATGAAAATCATGTATATTTATAAATGACTGATAGAATACTTGTTGAACATTTTGAATTTAGATAGTCTTTAATTAATTGTTATAGTTGTACTAGCTAGGCTTCAGCCCACTTCAAGTCCAAAATTTTCTGTTATATGTATGTATATTTTTAAAGTTCAATACACCATTAGTCCACTCTAAAAAAAATTACATGTATAAAATATAGTATTTTAAAAATTTTATTTTTCAGTCCATTGCAAATGTAAATTCTGAATCCACCCCTCCATACAATCATCCACGGCATATATAGTTTGTGAAGCAGATCCCTACAAGATTAGGTTAAATTCATAGTTACGTACGCAGAATTACTTGGGCGACGAAAACGTGGAACTTTTAACATATGATTCCCTTATATTTTATGTACGCATTGTTCAACACATGTACACACAACTTGTACATGAAAATAAGAGTATTGACTTTGGTAATGAAGATATGTCATCTTATATAGTTTAGTAATAAATAGTTAATTTCAACGGTAAACCGTAGACGCAAACGGCACTACAAAACACAGTTGCTTTCTGAGTGTTTGTAACGCAAGTGTAGCGGCCCAACCACACGTGTGCTTCCACCACACTTATTCTTTCTTCAACTAGATAAAATTTTGCTACTCATTACTTAGTATTTGTTAGTAATTGATTGATTGATTGCTACGTGCATGTACTACTTTCCTAATATAATTAATTTTAATCCACAAAGGCTAAATATATGTTAACGTGATTCCTGGAAAGCTTATCCACATAATTATCGAGTAATAAGGTACACACTCACCAATCAGCAGCAAGAAGCAAGAAATTACTTTGGTAAGTAATTAAGTGTGTGGTATCATCCTATTACCGCAATTGTGAATATGGTTTTTTTTTATTGTCAATATGGGTTAATCTAATTTATGATTTTTAGGTTTAAACACCATAAGATAACTCACGAGGCAATGGCTACGGGAGCAGAAGGCAAGTGACTACCATTAATTCAATATGTTATATATTGATAATGTCATAATTAATTGGACACGAAGATTAATTAGAAAAGAAAATGGTTGATGTTTTACAAAGTGAAATTAATATTTTAAAAATAAATAACTTTTTGAAATTTTTTTAGTAAACCGTTCAATAAAAAACGTGTCATTTTTAACTAAACTGATGAAATATATATTTTTACACTAAATTCCCCAAGATTAAGGGAAGTAATTTCGACGTCGATTTATGGGTCACCTCAGAAACGAAAACTGAAAGTGTATCTCAACTGTAAAATATGTGTTGTCGAAACACCAA
>JAPKLX010000043.1:1770567-1783125 GCA_026898415.1 Leonotis leonurus | reverse complement strand
AGAAGAAACAAAAACAATTTTATAGAGTTAGAATAACTCTAACAAAAACATACCTAACAAACTGTAATGTTGAACTAAGTGAAGATACATTGAATTGGTCCGAATATTATAAATTACTAATATAATAGTACTACAACATAAAAAATTGAGAATGGCAACAACTTGGAATAATAAGTACTTATTCCAAGCAGTTTAAATAAACAGATTGGTCAGCCGCATAACTTGAAAGTTTGGGCCGGTGGCAGTGGAGCAACCACATCATTTTTATTTTTTTTATTTTTACTTTTGCTAAATAGATGTCTTGAATATATTTTTATTTTATTTTAATTTTTAAGTGCATATGTCTTATTTTCATACTCACTCCGTCTTATTATTTTTGGTTTGATTTGACTAAAATTATGAAAATTTTATGATTAAATTTAATCAAAAATAACGGACGGAGGTAGTATTGTACTCCCTCCGTCCACCAAAATGGTTTACGTTTTGCCATTTTGGGATGTCCACGAAAATGGTTTACATTTAAAACTTTCTTTTTATAGGAAGTGGACCCACCACTTCCACCACACACAACTCAATTTAAAATAATACTTTAAGTGGGACCCAAACTCCACTAACTACTAACAACTAATTTAATACTATATATAAAGTGGGACCCTAATTCCACTAACTAAATCTCTCCATTAAAATCAAAATACAATATTAAAATTCGTGACGGGTCAAACCGTAAACCATTTTTATGGACGGAGGTAGTATTTTTTAATTGAAATGACACATTATTGTTAGTAGGAAAAAACGTCGGCTTTGAGCATGTGCGTGTATATGTCTACTGTCTATACATTTAATATTGGAAATGCGGAAATTGATGCTAGAGGATTATATATGATCTGTTTATTTATTTGATGCATGATTATTCCACTGTTCGCGGTGAGCACAAATTAACGTGTTCACAATTGATATAATAATGTTATATTAATATACGGTTTATTATAATTTTTTTTATTATTTTATATTGAATAATATTACATTATATCATAAGCAACAAACTCTAATCGAAAAGTAAAAATTAATATTTTTTTTATTAAAAATTTATTATTTCTCTACGAGACATGTCATGTCATTCGCAGACATATTAACTCTGCTGACCGCGGCAGATAAACATTTTCGTTATTTGATGTGACCATCCGATATGTAATTGTGCGTAAAATTAATGCATAGTCTTAACTAAGCACTAGTATTAAGTCTTTTTTGGAATTTAATAGTAGTAATAATAGCGCTTCACCATTTTTTTGAATGAATAATATTAAATATAAATACATTAAAGAGTACTCATATCGATATCTATTATTTTAATATTAGTCTTTTTATCACTAGATCAAGTACCTACATATTGGGGGTGAGCACAAATCGATCCAAATCAAAAAATCAAATTGAATCATCAGTGTTTGATCGGTTTGGATCGATTTTAAAATATTTAAATTTTGTTCGATTTTAATTTTTAGGAACTGAAATTTTTCCGATTCCGATCGGTTTTTATTGAAATGGTTCGGTTATCAACTGAATTGATCGAATTTTATTATATATTAATTATTTTATTATAATTATAATAAATAAATAAATTAGTGTAACGTCTCGTATTTCGACAATAATAAAATACTATTTTCCTAACTATAAAGAAATAAAACTTCTTGAATCCAATGAATAAAATATTTGAAATAAGTTCAAATAACAATAGTGCGGAAGCTTAAAAATAACATTTGAGTCTTAAATAAAAATAACGGGAAATCAGTCTAAAACTCAATCGAGATAAAATGAAAACGAGTCAATCTACTACCACCACGCCAACGCCAGACTCATCTTTAGCATGTAGAGATGGTAAACTATATGGGTGAGTATATTCACATATTTAAACGACACGTAAACGAATTATGCAAATGCCCGTATAATATATCACGTATTGCACGGTGAGCCTTTACCCCAAGAATTCATTTTTGGATCCTGAACCCTTACTGAGTCTCTGGCCTTCATACGCTTGCACAAGACTTTTCATAGACTGATAGCAATTAAGCAATCACATAGCATAGTTGACATTTCAACACAAAACGTAACGCATAAAGTAAAAATATAAGCAATTACATTTAATTGAAATAGAAATTCCCACCTGATAACAAATGATTCATCGACGATCACATAACAATAGACAAGTATAAGACTACGGTGTCGCATCTAAAATAAAAGTAAAATCCTAATTTAATAATCTATATATACTTATTTACTGCATTAATGTACTAACTCAAACAGATTATATATATATATATGTGTGTGTGTGTGATCGTAATTACATAAGTTAGTGCTCCTAAATACTTCATCTTACACATAAAATGCTAATTCATTATTATATAATGTGGCTCTATGTATACGAAATCATTAGATAGTAAACAGTATTTAACAATACAATATATATACACACATATATAACATGCATTGGTCTATATATAAAATTAAATCTATTCATGCAGATGGTATACAGAATATATATATATATATATATATATATATATATATATATAAACTTAAAGCATAAAATATTTCTCAAAAGTCATATCATCTCATTTATTCCTACTGATTGGATACGCATATTAACACACTTACTCCTTCCTATCAATAATTCTAACATGTGGTGTTATAATTTAAATTCTACATTCAAGGGGGACACACGGTGGACATGCAGCATGTATCATTTATTTATTTTAAAAGAATAATTAAATTAACAACTATCATATCACTACTATAAATTGAGAATTTAATTTTCCATCAGTAATAAATATGAAAAGAGGCTAATTAAACTAATGGCTTATGGACGATTATCGAGAACCGGAGGGAAAGAGGGGGGGAGATGTACTGTAGTTGCAGATTCATAGTTGCAGCTTTGAGGATTCTGGAACGACTTCCATACTATCACGGTTGAACTCGGAATCACCAATTATGTATAAATTTATGTGAAATAGGGAAAGTAGGAATAACTATTTGAAGAACCGTACACTGTATATAATGCATAGGGAGGAAGGGATAAAGTAGTGTGAGATTTAAATAAGATTAGGGTGTTTAATTTAATCATATATTATAATTACAGACTTTTGATTTTAAGTAAACGGGTCTAAATAATAGAGTATAAGATAATTAATTTATTGGGCCTCTACAATCTACCCTACTAACAATAAATTTTGTCCTCGAAATTAACTTACCTAGGAGAATAAGTCTTGGTACTTCTTGGACATTCCGTCCTCTTTTTCCCACATAGCTTCATCTACTCCATGTCTGCTCCATTGCACTTTTATTAACGGAATCTCTCGACTTCTCAAAACGTGAATATTTCTATCAAGTACATCCACTGGTCTCTCCTCGTAGCTACCATCTTCTTTGATATTCAAAGTGGTATGATTAACTATATGGTTAGGATCAGACACATTTTTACGTAGCATCGATATGTGAAAAACTTTATGTATCGCAGATAACTCTGGTGGAAGAGCTAATCGGTAAGATGTGCCTCCAAATTTCTCAAGTATCTCGAATGGCCAAACCTCGGTCTCAACTTTCCTTTCTTCCCAAAACGCACCACTCCTCTCATGGGTGAAACCTTTAAGAAAACCTTTTCTCCAACCTCGAAACTCAAGTCCCTCATTTTGGAATCGACATATGAATTTTGTCTATCTTGTGTTGCTTTGATCCTCTCGCGAATTTTCTCTATGACACCAATGGCTTGTTCGACCAATTCCGATCCCAAAATTTTCTTTTCTCCTACTTCGTCCCAATGAACAGGTGATCTACACTTTCTTCCATATAAAGCTTGGTATGGAGTCATTCCTATAGTAGCTTGAAAGTTATTATTATATGCGAACTCGACTAAGTGCAAGTATATCTCCCATTTGCCTCCCAAATCAAGAACGCAAGCTCTCAACATATCCTCCAAAGTTTGAATCGTCCTTTCCAACTGTCCATCCGTTTGAGGGTGATAAGCCGTGCTAAAATTCAACTTTGTACCCATAGAACATAGTATGTTCTGTGTGTGGAGTTGATCTAATTATGTAAAGATATTAAGATTTGTCTATAGGAGATCAACTTAGAGTCTTAGACTTAAGTGTTACTTCTTTGTTAGATTAAAGATTAATACGTAAAAGAACATAACATGAGTCACGTTCTGGTCCCATCTCAATTTGTATTAGACTTAGTGTTTCCATGAGATGCCGAAATGTAAAGAACAGAACGTAAGTCGTATTCTGTATCTATAAAGCATCCACTTAGACTAAGTTCTGGAGCTGCATACAAGACACAGAATGAATGAGTCATTCGATTAATAACACAGAAGTTAGAAAATGTTATGTCCAGATACTGTCTAACATGAAGTATCTCAAATCACAAAAGGTGATTTAACAGATCATGGAGTGATCTGTTCAGCACACAGAACATGTGGTATTCTGTGACATGCTTAAGGATAGATGTTCTACCTAAATGGATTATTTGTTCCTTAGTACACTTTGGTGTCACGTAAACTTCTTTCTCATATATTTATTTTGGTAAAGGAATTTGAATACTGGGAAATGCATTCATACCTTAAATGGTAACAAAGGACGCATCGTTGACAAGGAGTGCAACTCAATGGCTAGTTTGTGCGCCAAAAGCATTCTAACGGCTAGTTGGTGAATCAAACACTATAAATACTCATTCAAGGATTCTACATCAAGGACTGGATTCCGAGCGCTTAAGCTTTGCAAAAATTTCAAGCTTACGAAGTATTCAAGCATTCAAATCGATAAACCACTGCACTTCACTTAGCTTTTTCTACAAATTAGAATCCTATTGTTCTTAGCATTCATAGATTATATCTTACGCTAGAACACACTCCATGTAGAACTAAATTGTATTAAGTTACCCTGCACTGTAATATTAGTTCTAGTCTTCCTCTAGTCTTCAAGCTTTTGGAAGAATTCTCATACTTTGTAACCCAGTAAGTTGAAGTTCACGACCTTATTCGTGCACTGCACAAATCAAGTTAGGATTTGTTGTAGTGGCTGGTTCTCTACCAGTCTAAATAAGCGAGAATTTTTTTGCACATGTTAGTGAATTACTATCGAGATTGATAGTCTGTGGACGTAGGGGTGTTTCCTGAACCACGTAAAAAACTGTGTTCGATTTCTTTACAATCTTAATTTCTGCACTTTTATCACATCATCTATATTCTGTTTTATTGCATAATCTGTAAACAAACTTCTAAAGAACACTTGGTTTAATCAAAAGGGTTTTTATTAATTGAGCAATAGATTAACCACCTCATTTTGCACATTCTGACTTTCATCTTCTGTGAGAATAGAACACTTAAACATAACTTGATTATCTAGATCATCTTTTGTGTTTATAAAACACACAGATCACCAGCCTTCTATGTTGTCTGATCACTCGCTCCATATTTGTTATCTTAGACAAGAAAACGAAAAATAGTATACATTGGTATATTTCTTCCCCCTCTCCTAATACACCAATAGTTGCTCATTCGGGACGAACATGAACCATTTTTCACCCCTATATGCCCTGCATTTTTACATGTAACAAACTTGAACACACTTTTATATACAAACAATAAATGTTATTTCATTTGAACATGTCGCAAGTCACAAATTTAGTGACATGCTTCTTTTTTACACTCATATTACCTATTCAAATATTAGATGTCACTATTTTATTTAATAATTAAATTTATAATTGTCATGATTTATTAAAAAAATGTATATATCACTATATATAAAACAGATTGTTATAGTTTATGAAATATTTGGTTTTGCCTCCAACAGATAAAGTGGAGGCGGGGGCTGCTGGGTTATAATTTCTTCTCTCTTAAATTAAGTTTGAAAATTTTAAAAACTAATTATTTCAATTATATATATTCGGAGCTACCCATAACAATCTCTCCATAAAGCTAGCTAGAAAAGTTTTAATTGGTAGCTATAGGGATATGATTTAAGTTCCTCCGCCGTACCATATCGTTACGCCTATGCCTCCAACCTTATACGCTAAACCTATACCATCTCCTTAATCATATTCATATATATATATAAACACACATTTTTATTTAACAAAATAACTCAATTTCCCCAATTCGTGAAGAAACCTAGCTACTTATGAAAGCCATGTACATTAAGGAAGTAAACGAATTTACATTTGATAAATGTATTCCATTTTCATATATACAAAATATTAAATAAGGCAAAATGCGAAAGCTATATATCATTATTTATTCTGAATTTTTGAAATAAAAAAGGTGTTGAAAAACAAGAAAAAATAAAAATAAGACACTAGAAACAAATGGTGGGAGTAGGTACAGAATACGCAAGGAACAAATCCGAAGGAAAATAATTAATAGGTGATCAATAAATTATTATTATACGCAAACTAATTAAATGTATTTTACTTATTATACTACCCTGAAAGTGAATACATATATACATGGGGACAGCAAAAGCCGTAGGGCTGAAGTTAAACAAAATTCAACCTTGTGTGAAATTAAAAAAAAGTTGCAGACAAGACAAGGAAGGAGAGGGAGGAATTGAAAATAGCAATTAATTTATTTAGACAAACATGGAGTAATTAGGAAAGCGGGGACCGCCCACTCTAACCTCTTCATAGTGACGCCAGCCACCATTATTAATCAAATCCATCTTTCTTTCTTTCTTTCTTTCTATCTATCATTGCACACTCAATCATTCATTCATTCATTCATTCCTCCTTATAAATTCAATGCCATTACCCACCATTCCCACCTCTTCTCCTTCATCCCTACAATTCCACCATTTCCAATCTCAACACAAACCTTGCTTGCTTCTTCTTTTTCATTAATGGCGGAAGAGTTCGAGGAGTCCGAGGTCATGTTTGAGGAAATTAACGTTAACAGGGAATGCAGCGAGGGCGATTACGAGTGGAGGAGCGAGACTAAGGCGAAGAGGAAGAAGATGAAAACGACGTGTAATAAGAAGAAGAACTCGACGACAGTTCCCGTGAGTATACCGGAGATTAATGTGCCGTGGATCCGCTACGTAGACGGCGATTTAGATGGCGGAGACGGCGAGATGGTGCCGCCGCACGTGATCGTGGGGCGGCGCGTGGCGGGGAACATGATGGCATTCTCCGTTTGTACGGGAAACGGGCGGACCCTCAAGGGACGGGATTTGAGTCAAGTCCGTAATTCCATTCTCAAGCTCACCGGTTTCCTTGAAACGTGAGAGACAGATTAATTAATTAATTTGTTTTTTATAATTAAAGGTTAGATATTGTAGTGATTAATTGTTCGGAATTTCCAAGAAATGTGCTGCCCATTTTGTTGTAAGAATTAATGGAAGTGAAATAACAGCTGTTTCATTCTTCCCTCAAAAAAGAGAAGGAATTGAAGAAGATGATATAAAATAAAATAGTGCTTTATATATATAAGTAATTAATCAAAATGGCATCGATCATTGAATATATAAAGTTATGGAAAAGGTGAATTATGATTAGTGGGTGGTGGATTGCATGTTATAATAAGTTGGAAAGATCCAGATTCCAGGGTGTTAGATTAGGTTTCTGTTAGGGTCGCATTACGCCACTTCTGATTCAATAGATCTCTTCTCTTTCTTTTCTGTAATAATTTGTCGTTTCTGCCACAGCTGGGAATATATGGGATACTACTCATTTATTTTCACTTATTTTATAAAAATATTATTTTCCATTTAATATATTTTGATCATATACGATCTTAAAGTTCATTGTGGGTTCTGTGGATTTCTTCCAGTATATAAAATTGTATATAGAAATTCAGATGTAAAATAGGAGAACTTTTAGCAGTAACACTGATTAGACCATTAGTTTTATATTCTAAAGTTTGTTTTACGTTCAAAACATGCAAATAATCTTCATCTATTTGCTAAATCTCCACAAATATGTAACACATAATTTTGGGTAGCATATGTTTGAGTCTCCAAGTTAATTATTCATTCTTTCAAATCAATTCGTTATATCGTTCTTTTCGTCTTGTCGAGGACATCATAATTATGTGCTCATTTAGTCATTTCTAAGGTAAATAACCCATGTTTAATAATATTGAATTCAATTTAGTACGGTCCAAAGATTCAACAGTCAGGAATCTTAACCGGAAGTAATTAAACTTTCATGATCGAATTAATTCACTTTTGTTTGTATTGTTAAAAATTGTAGTATTATTTTAATATTCGGAAAAAAATTATCATACAAGATAATCAATTTCATTACATATTCCCTTGGTTTCATTAAAAATAACTCATTTTAATTAATATTGTAATAATTTTTAGTCAAAATATATCATTATCAATAGTACAGATAGATATAAACTAGTGCAAGATCAAGTAATTACACCATGCCAATACATATTATAAACTAGAGCAAAGTTGACGTGGCGAGTTACTTTACGAGATGCGAACTTAAAAGGCAAAAATAAGCGAGATTAAAATAGTTGAGAGAATATTTCATGAGGCTTATCTAAATGCATGATTTGTCTGTACACAATAATAACACATGTCAGGTTAAGACTCGTTTGGAATCTTTAATCAATAGATTGCCTAATTTCAACTGAAAATATAATATATATAGACTAGTAGTTTAATGTAATGTATATGATTTGGATCTCCAAGAGTTATTAATTATTATATAACTGAAAAGCAAACATTTAAAATGTTTACTTAATTAGAATGTAGTTTAATTCAATACGTTATTTGCTCAACTACGTTAATTTTGTCGTTTTGTGGAGTAATGCATGATACAAAACTTTTGAGCATTATTATTAAGTACAGTGTATAAAATAGTGTAATAGTGATAAAGATGGTAGAGTCCACACCTTTTTTAAAGGGATAACTTTTACTATTTTAGAAATGTGTCAAGTTTAGTGGACATCCAAATAAAAGAATTAGATTAAACTTACTGAGACGGAGGGAGTACTTAATATTATCTTGAATTGAACTAAATAAAATATCTTTGTGTAGCTATGGAGAGATTTAGAAACGCAGGTGAAGACTTTGTATTAATTTGCTTGTTCATTTATAGAATGTCATTTATAGTACGTGGATTTAATTGAGGCCACAAATTGAATTTGGTCGACGCCATCCTATTCAATTTTTTTATTGCTGCAAAAACAGGTGTGATGATGGTTTTTAGTACTCCATCCATCCACCAAAATGGTTTACGTTTTGCTATTTTGGGATGTCCAGAAAAATAATTTACATTTGAAACTTTCCTTTTATAGTAAGTGGACCCACCACATACACTACACACAACTCAATTTAAAACAATACTTTAAGTGAAACCCAAATTCCACTAATTACTCACAACCAATTTAAAACTCTATATGAAGTGAGACCCTAACTCTACTCACTACATATTCTCATTCAAGTCAAAACACAATATTAAAACCCGTGCCGGGTCAAACCGTAAACCATTTTCATGCACGGAGGGAGTATTATTATTATATATATATATATATGAGTATATTTTATATGTGCAATCGACATAGATAAATAATTAAATTACTAGAGAAGGGCCTAAAGGCTGGCTGAGGTGGGACTTGTGTACTCCATCAACTTCCAAATCAAGAAAGAAAGGAATTATTGAAACTTATTTGTTTTTTTAAAAAGGGACAAGCTTTTCTAAACGCAACTTTTGTTTAATAGCTTTGTTGATAACTACAATCAAATTATATATCATAATTATAATTGGTACATAAGGTTTTCTGTCATGCTGGTGGTTGAGGGAGAGAAAAATATTTAACACAATCATGATAGTCATGATTAACACTCTTCATTAAAAAAAAAAAGGACTTTTTTTCATGTATTAGTGTAATTTATCTCTACACATTCCAACCTTTTGCAATGTGTAACACTCTTCATTGAAAACCTGATTCATGCATTGAATTAACATTTTTTCCTTCAAATATCCTTCCCTCCAAACAACATTTATATGAGACCATTTCTAGATAAGATGAATAATGTTTTTGTATTGAGGTGTAGATTATTTAGGAGTATTAATATTTCTTACTTCTAGTGCACTTAACTTAGAACAACATTTATTAATTTTAACGAAACTGTCGATATAATAAGTATCGAACATCCCATTTTCCAAGATCCGATTAAAACCTTAAATAACGCTTGTCATCATTCTCTAAAGTTCAATTAATACTTGAATGGATCGATAGCAATGGTTTTCCCCACAAGAACAGGCTTCAAAATATAGTCCGGTTTTTATTTAATTAAATCGATAATTTTGGGGGTATTGAAATATTGAAAAAGTTATAATCATAGGCAAGTCTTATCAATGCATCCATCAATCCATAAATAAATGACAAAATATTTGAAAGCAATGTAAAACTTACGATATTAATCTACGTATTATGATTAGATTGCCAGATAATTTGCCAATTATTTCCGCTATCGCTTACGATTGATTGGAGTTCATAATTAGCATACTTTCCATTGGATAGCAAATAAGATAAGATGTGCTTTTATTAAAATACAATCACTAGTATTTCTTTCTTTGTTTTTTTTTTTCTCAAAAACATAATACTATTTCTTTTTAATGAAATTGTTCAGACAAAAATAACCCTGAAAAGAATTTGCCTATATATTTCAAGAGGATGGTAAAAATTAATTTTCTTTTACCCGAAAAGAAATAAACTTATAAATCTGGATGATCATGAGGCCGAAACTAAGCTATAGTGCATATATAATGAAACAAGAATTCTGGGATTTCCTCATTTGTATGAAGTGAGGATGGCCTGAAAAGAAAGAACATAAAAGGATCACAAAAGAACTCTAGAAACGGCATGAAAAAAGAGACCTTAGAAAGATTTGAGTTTCAAGAAATAACCTGTTGTGTTGATGATTGAACCAAACCTTAAAAATTTAAGCTTTATGGTATATGGTGATGATGTAATCCTTCTGTGGGTGGCATAGATATATTCACTCAGAAACATGTTGCGGGATTGTCTTCATAATATAGGCACGCAAGGTTGAAGAAGAGGCGAGTTGCAGCTCCTTTTCTTCGTAGCCAAAGGGGGGGCATTCTTGACATTACCTTCTCGTGCAGTTGTTCTCTACATCTTTTAAAGGGGCACAAAGACCACTTTCACCGGAGCCAGATAAGTTGTATCTGAACGATGATATGACCGATACAAACTTTTCCATCGACGTCTCGACTATGTCAGAATACTGCCCCAGATGAGTAATGTTGCAGCCAAATTTTTCCTCTTGAGCCCTCTTTGCTTCTTCTAGGTCAGAAGTGCAAGCTGGAAGAATTACAAGGTCTTAATTTTGGCAGAAGCGGCTTCAAATGTTGAAATCAAAGATTTGAAAAGCAGGTTCATTATTTATGAATGCCGTGCCACTAGCTAACTGCTAACAAGAAAAATGTACAAGCTTAGGGTATCAACTGGTGTGCTAATGGGACCTAGTCTTATGTGCTAATGTACACAGAAATTGAAGCTCATTGTTTAACAATTCAATCCCCTTGTGAAGCGCCACAGTTTCATGTTGTCCTTAATATTACTGAAAAGTAGTAACATGATTTTAAGTATCTCAACTCTAGGGCAGTCTAACACATCAGCCATGCCACTATTTGTTTGTGTCTCTGGACAGTCTGGACTGATTATTATCATTCATAAAAATGTCATTTGTGCGTCTGCCTCATAAGGTGCCACAATATACGACACATTTTCATGCTTTAACACCTGTAAGAATAAGTAAAACCAGTAGTTGACTGTCACAAGAATGGAAGGAAAAAGGCATCCTATCTGTGTAAAGTAGTAGCTCTATAAAAGTTGTAAAAAAATCAAACAGAAAAACTCAAAAAAATGCTTCTGACAGTTTCAGTATGTAAGAGCTATTCTACCTGGATAAGGTCATAAGCTATTGAAGGTGATATGTCAACAGCCTTCTGGTAGCATTCGTATGCAGCTCTTAGATTTCCATTTGACTCATGTTCCATAGCACAGGAATGATTTTCCCTTCTCGACCTGTGAATAAGAGCAGTGAGAAAGATAGTAATTACTGAATTAACCAAGAAAATTATCATGTAGAGGTCGATGGGAATATGAGCGTGTGTTCGGTCTGACTAATATTAGCAACCAATCAGCAAAATACCAAAGGTCAAATGGAAGCCTATTTGTCCATTTCTTAAATAACCAAAGACGGGGGTACGGATAATTTGAATTATGTTCCTGAGTTCCTCTATAAAAACCAGTATCAGATTAACTACAGACTAAGACTAAGGTTACAATGAGGATGTGTGTTGAGAGTTGTGATCACATGAGCTGAAATTGAGCACTTGAAGTTTTGGACAGGTAGTGTTTTATGTTGAGGGAGCAGATCGATTGTTGATGATGAACAGATCGATTGTTCAACATGCTATCTGTTGGAGAGCAGCCCGCTGCTGTGTTTTAGCGTGAGCAGCTAGCTTCTGTGAAGTGCTGGAGCAGATCGTTTGATGGAAGTTAACTACCTGTTGGAACAGCGAGCT
>JAPKLX010000043.1:1678263-1770557 GCA_026898415.1 Leonotis leonurus | reverse complement strand
TGGTTGGTTAAAATATACTATCTGTTGGGAAGCAGTTCGTCAGCGAGTTGTGTTGGTAGAAGTGTGCTATCTGTTCAGCGGGAGCAGCTCGCTGCAGTGAAGCACAACTTGCTGTTGTGATGTTCTGGGTTTTCTGTACATCAATCTGCTGATGAGCGGGAATGTTCCCGGGGATTTTAGAAAGGGTTTTAACCGTTTCTAACGGGGGGAATCGAATCTGTCAGAGTTTGTTGGAGTTTGTTACAACAAGATGTGGCAGTGAATGGCAGGAATCATCTGGATTGCACGGGAGTTAGTTGCATCTAACGGAGTCAATCTGGAATATTCAGGAATTGCCATCTACATCTTTCTAGTGATTTCCATGAGATTATTTCTTGTATCTTATATATATAGCTCGAAGCTCAGTGATTGAAGACTCTAACTTCTGCAATTTCATATTCACTTGTAAATTTCTAGAGAGAGAGGGAGAGTGATACACGAGGGGAAAGAAAGAGAGTAAATTCTTGAGTGTTCATTTTAATCTCTGTAACTTCTTTCGTTTTTTTGAAATTAGTGAATTGATCTCTGTTCTCCCGTGGACGTAGGCTTGATTTTGAGCCGAACCACGTAATTCTTGTGTTCTTATTATACTTGTTATTGTTATTGTTCTTATTTCTACCGTTCAAAACCCAACAATGGAACTCCAGAACTACATTTCTTGTTAACATCAGATCATATTAAACAAATCAAAAGGAGAAAAAGGTTGATTGAATCCGATACCTTGCTCTCTTAATCTCTTGCTCCTTCTTCATTGGTAGAAGACCCCCATCAAATACAAGAATGGGTTTGACACCGTAATGACGCAACATATTCACTCTATGCATGCAGTAGTTTATGTGCCTGGATACCAAAATAAGAATCCCGTTGAGTTACCTTCTCTTTCAACTTAGTGGGTCAAATAAGAAATAGCAAATTATTATCTCTAATTCAATCTACAGAACCTGGTTTTTTGATCAAATAAGGATACTAAAAAATTAATCCATCTATAAATTTACATAAAAAGTGGAAACTGTTTCCTTCCTTCTATATTATACAGGTAGGGAAGATCATTCCCTCGAGGACAAATACAAATACTTCATCCTTATAACCTCAATGAACTAAGAACCTTCAAGAAACACTGAAATGACATATACCCCCCACAAGATAAAAGAACTTGGTCATTAACTGAGCCCATAAAAACAACCAATTTGAAAATAAAAAATGCATATTTGACACAAAAAGTTGGGAAGATCACTATCAATCGCGAGATATATTTGCAAGATAAAAGACACTAAAAGTAATTCTCTTTCGTCCAACAACACAACCGAATCATATCAGGTAATCATATCAGGTTTAAGAAACATAACTAATAAAGGTATTTATTAAGCTTATATAACAACCTAAACATACCATTGGGGGAAGTACTTGGATGTGGGTTGGCCTTTGCAGCCAAGAATAAGTGTCGACAGCAACAAAACGTCCCTCCAAATCCTTAATGTGAATCGGATTCATGATTGATTTCAAAAGCGACAGCAACCCTTGTATACCCATCGGTCAATAATTGATCGAAAGGGCAACAAGATGTTTTCCTGGCAAATGTAGATCGCTGAGAAATCGAGATGAGCTTGCAGAGACACTAATCTTGTATGTAAAGTAAAGTGAGAGGGTCAAAATCGAAATTTGATTGGGGATTTGGGAAACCCCGATACAACACATACATACAGAGGGAGCTTACCCGGGATTAGGCGGGAATTGGGGGGTTGATTTGTGGAATTCATATTCTTTTGTGGAGAATTTGGAAATTTCATAAATACTTTTGGGCTTCTTGACAAGGCTTCCATCGTTGGCCTGATTAGGTCAATTAACTCAAACATGTGGAAACCATGCCTCAAGCTTCAGTATTCATTTGATCACGAAAATGTCGGATTGTTCTCATAGAGATAGTGAGGAAGGTGTTGGTGATGAAACAAAAAAGCATTGGGTGTTCAAAATGTTGGTTGATCGGTTAGCGTATGGAGATACACCGATTTCCCGATGTTCCCGTAGCAGTAAGGAGATTAGCAGCTGAAATACATTCAATAATTATACCACTTATACTAGGAAGGAGTAGCTTTTTTAGTGCTAGCATGGAGAAAATGTGGTCAATCAATTCGAACATTTATTTTTAAAGAGTCGGGCGTGCGGGCCAACCAATATAGCCTCCTAAGTAGGGTGCGCAAGCGATTTCCGGTTCTCGATTTTAATTAAAATCGAATTGAAACCGTCAGTACTTTTAAAATTTGGAATTAAAAAATCCAGTTCTGGTACTAGAATCGGTTTTCAATTTTCATAATATTTCGGGTATCGATTTTACCTAATCGATTTTGGATAGAACCAAAAGAATCGATATTTTTACATTATCAATTTTAATTTTTAAACTATCCCTCTTAATTCCTAAATCTAACCTTAATCCTACCAAATTCTCCCTACTTATGTCTCGTTGAACACGCCCAACCTCACCTATTGCAGATCACCTCCAGTCCTCCACTTCTACATCGCTGAACCACTCCCATGCCTTCATCCATTGTAGATCACGTCCAACCACCACACCTGTCGAGTCGCACCCCCAACCACCGTACACATCCGCGTAACCCTCCCCCCAACATGCATGCTTCCTGTTGCCGCCTCTACCACTCAATCCTCTGACTGCGCTTTGCTTCCAACTATCACCACTGTGATGCCCACCTCCGCCCCGCATGCCGCCTTCCCCACTGACACATTTGATATAGCAGACTCTGCCCCAATCCAATTATCCAAACCGGTATAAGAAAGCTGGTGAAAAAAGGAAAAAAACTTTTTGATACCAATTAGTATTAACCAAAACCGAACCGCGAATCCGAATCAGTTCTCCGAGTATCCAATTACCCAATTAATTTTGGAACTAGTTCTAGAATTTTGACAATTTTTTGTTCGGATACCCGATTTTCGATTTCAGTACCTGGAACCAAATCTATTTTCACCCCTACTCCCAGTAAAATTGTTCAATTGGATAACGATTTCTTCGTACTAATGAATTATTTATCAACCCTGTATTGTTGTGTCTTGGTCAATTAATATAGATTCACGAGCACATAGAATAAGTACTTTTATCTCACGAAGAGATAATTATTTCTCATCTCAGGTAGTGCATATTCGTATGTTGTTGTTTCATTTTCTACATACTCAAATAACAATTATAAGGTAAAATTAGTATGGAAACATGATGAGACCATCAACAACACTGCTCCAAGCTCCAGCTACTCCAACACATATGGATGAGCAAAATTTGGTAAAAATTTGAAAATCAAACTGAAGCGAGTTGAACCGATAAATTCAATTCGATTTTTTCCATTTTCATTCGATTTTGATTTTCGTATCAAAAAATCAAAATATCGAAAATCGAACCGAAAAATATTATATAATAGTAATTGTTTATATAATACTCTATCTGTCCACCGTCTTTCTTCTCACTTTGTCATTTTGGTCCGTCCACCAAGTTTCTTCCCACTTTTATTTCTATTTTTAACAACCAATTCTCCACTCACAACATATCAAGGTGGGTCTCATTCTCCACCCACTACACACTACACATCATTATTAATGTGGGTCTCATTCTCCACTAACTACATACCACACATCATTATTAATGTGAGTCTTATTCACTACACTTTACCCTTTACCAACCAAAGTCAAACCATTTTATTAAAACTCGTGTCAGGTCAAAGTGGGAAAAACAATCGTGGACGTATGGAGTATCACTTATTAAATAATTATTTATTTAATATTAAATTAAATATATAGAATATAATAAATATCAATTATTAAATATATTATTTAATAGTTATTTATTTAATTTTTCAGTTTTGATTTTAATCAAACCGAATCAAAAATTCTGGTTCGATTTTTCGATTCGAGGTTAATTTGGTTCAATTTTAGTTTTACATCTTTCAATTTGATTTTTTCAACTTTCTTTATTTTTTCAGTTCAATTACCGAACCAAATTGTGCTTAACCCTACTAGCACTTACCAACATTTCAAATGCTCTAGCATCTGACAAAAAATCGAATAAATTCTAGGTTCTGAGTTTAAATGTTAGCAATCTAAGATGTTTTTTTTTAATCTTACTACTCTATATATGGCATGATTTTTAAGAGAGGCACCTTACTATGGGGAAAAACGGTATTCATTCGCAAAAATGTTTCGCCTATGATGCTTCTATGTCGCAACTACATTCTAAATGAACTAGAAGACACTCTATATAGTGTTTATTCTAGCATCAATACATACAAAGAGTTATGAGACTCATTGGAGACTAAATATAATACGGAAGATGTCGATCGGCTTGAAGAGTTTGTCGTCGATCGATTCATTGACTATAAAATGGTGGATGATAAGACTATCCATGAGAATATGCAATAATTGCAACTAATTTTGCATAATATACTTGCCTAATTTATGGATTTATCATAATCTTTTCAGGTGGTTGTAATTATCGAAAAATTGTCTCCAAAATGAAAAGATTTCAAGAACTATCTCAAGCACAAACACAAAGAGGTAGGACACAAAGTGGAATAAGACAAGATACCCTTAATACAAGATCACATATATAAGTGAGAAGTGAGAGTGATTATACAAAACAATACATATGAATTAAGATTATGTCTATGGCCAAAACAGACAAAAAGTGAGAACGAAAAACATTAGATTTATTATTGTGTGCGAGTTATTATCTAGGTGATCGCACTATTTTAAACACAAAAATAAGTATAGAATAGAGCAAGCAGAGTATCGTATCCACGAGGACTGATAAACGAAAACACACTGAATAATTCGTGTAGAAATTCAATTATTATCTAGGCAAACAATAATATGGATGTGATCGAATCAATACGAAACAATAATAGAATAAACGAATAATAAAGAGAAGATTCCAAGGATAATGTATCGACACGAAATCAATTAACAAATTCAACAATTAAATCTAATTATCATATTTTAATCCTAATGCATGTGAAAGTTCACATAAATAACCACATACTCCCGGATAGGGTAGTCTATGATAGTGGGCTAATTTAATCTCTATCTCCGCTAGGTCTCAAGAGAATTAAATCAGTTACAAAAAGCACACAAAGAATATACTCCTACAGTTCTCCTTTCTCCGCTAGGTCTCAAGGGGAAACATGTATTGTGATATATGGGATCAACTATGAATTCAATTTCGGATAAGACATCAAAATTATAACTTGCATACAATAATAATGATCCATTATCAATCTGAAGTGGTCGTGCAAGTATTCCAGCAACTTCGGTGACTAGATCAGCGGTCGCCGAAGTTGTGCCTTAAAATTCACGTTTTCGACGACCATATTGTTCGGGTCACCGAAGTCGTATTGTCCTACGCACAACGATTTTGTTTGACTCATTCTCCCTTGTTTCAATTCTGATTTTGGATCCGTTTGCGGCTATGCACTCCAATCGAGATGAACTTTAATCTTATGATCTCCAAGCTTAATGATCACACTTCTTGTTTATAAGAAAAATACGTCTTTATGTTTCTACTAGCGATAGGCTTATTTTCTCGTGTCCCTACACTCGTGCTTTAATCTTTGATTCACTTCTTGATCCGACACGCATTTTAGCTCGTTGTTCACACCACTAGGCTTCAAATCAAGTCGTTTTCCACCAAAACCTACAAAAAGACATAAAACACAACAAAACGTAAAACGAACACAAAATACTAAAACAAATGAAATAGGACACGAAATACTCTAAAATCCTATACGAGATGATATCAATCACATCAATAAAAATATGCAAAATGAGTGTTTATCACTAGATTTATAAAAAAATTGGCCGGTTCAAGACACTACATTCAAAAGGGAACGAGGAGGCAAGCCCTCCCATCTTCTACATATCTTGCACATCCGACATGGCATGAATCACAGAACATGCACTCAAGAATAGTAATGCCTTGAAAATTTTGTGAAGGAGTCTTAGTTTGGCGACCTATCTTCATTACGGATATTTAGTCTTTTGATTAGAGTAGGGGTCGCGAGAGAATAGAGCGTATTGTCCTGCCATAGTCACGAGTCTCTTTATATTCGTGACTTTTGTTATAGTCAACAAAGTTGAAACTTTCAGGAAAAAACTTTGAACTGGGAGGGCAATCCTCTCAGTGAACTTACCAAGCAACGGTTCGGTCGTGTCTTGTGTATTTATTTATTCAAATCCATTAAGGGTTGAATGATTTACTGATGCAGAAAGGATTAAGAGTGACTCGGGTAACATGGTGAACTACGTCAACACGTGGCACTAGCGTAGCAGCGGTTCGGTCATGTCTCTTGGTCGAAATCATGTGATGGTTCAACATGAATCATTGCACCTCTTGGGAGAAACGATGCGATGGTTCGGTCATGAACCATTCCAACGTTTCACATCCTTTCCCAACAATCACATCCTCTATTATAATTAATACGGTCCTCTAGAATGAGATTGCACACCAATTTGAAAGTACATTTCTTATTATATTAGTATAATATTCATATTCCTTACTCAATCCCGAGTATTAGAACTGTTTGACCAGATAACGATTTTCTAGTAATAAAGAATCATCTATCAACCCTATATACAATTGTATCTTGAGGGCAATTACTATAGATCCACAAGCACAGAGTGGATGTAAATTTGTGTTACGAAGAGATAATTATTTTTCACTTCGATACTGCATTTTCGATACTGCATTTTTGTATATTGTCATTTCACTTTCTATACACCCAAATATCAATTATTTAGCTCATACTTTTCATATTTATATTAAGTTAGGGAATATTGTGTTTAAACATGTAAGATAAATATAAGGGTGTAAAATGATTCTAGGCTTAATAAAACGTCAATCCATATAAGGTTACCAACTATAGAAGAAAATTGAGAAAATTATTGTGAACAAGTAATGTTGAAGCTAGCTCAAGACTGGACCCATCATCTTCCACTATAGATCGGTCACTTGTTTCCTCATGAACAAAATAGAGAGAGACTTGTATTTGCATTAAATTAAAATTAAACTACAATATTAAGGGTTGTATTGGTCGTGGAGTCTGTAGTATTATTAAAAAATTTTAAAGTCTGGGAGTATTAATTTATATTTTAAAGTCTTTAAAAATCATGAGATATTCAGTACGAATTTTAAAAAGTCTTACAAAATCTTTAGGTGTTCAACAATATATGGATTTTAACAGTATATGGATTTTGATGAATTTTCTTTAAAAAAATATAAATAAATTGTACTCTATAAAATCTCTCTAATCACCAGAAATTTCAACAGATTCTCCCAGAGAATTCTATAAATCCGACCTCTTTTCTCTTATTTCGGGCCCCTACTAGGGATGACAATTTTATCGGTCCAGCCTAAGTCTATTAGGGATGATAATTTTACCCGGTCTGGCCTAATTCTGTCCAAGCCCAACGACAATGGGCCTCCAAAGCCCAATCCTATGTTGTCATAGTCGGACTTGGGCTAATGTTTAGGCCCGCTGTTTAGTGTATTCTTGTTACGTTTTTAGCTCGTTATGTAGTATCTATGTCTTTGTTCTTTTTATATTTTTCGTATTATTTTAGTTCGTCTTTATGCTGTTTCTTATTTTGTCATGTATTACGCAGGATGGAGTGGAAGATGATCATTTGAGCAAGGATTAGTGCTGAAAAGACCATTAATACAAAGCCGGGCGAGGGAAAGTACGAGCATGAAACGGGAAGGAGAGAAGCACAAGGAGCTGAAGAGTGCACCCAGCAGACTAGGACAGAAACACGCAGCCAGCGATCGCTGAGAAGTCTCACGTTGAGGGTCAGAAGGCTGTAGCCAGCGACCGCTGGCTTCCCAGCGGCCGCTGGCTAGCAGTTATATGCGCGTTTTAATTGTTCTTGGGCGTATATTTTCAAGGAGATCATGCCAGAACCTTTGTAACTTGTAGAAACTCTCTAAACACTTGTTTTTTTTCTGTTTTCCTTAGTTTAGTGCCTTGGGGGTATCCAAGGATTGAAGGAATTTGACAACCGAACGGTGAATTCTTAGTAAGTTTATGATGATGAACCTTTCTATGGATTTGCTTTTCAATATGGTTGGCTAAATTCTTATCTAGGGTTTGATTGTTTCTTATCTATGGTTTAATGCTTTAATTTGATTTTCTTTATGGTTGTTTGATCCGTGCTTAAGAGTTTTTCATGCTTGATCACCATGTGCAACTCTATGATATGGAATGGATTGAAATGAATTATTCTATGTCTCATTTATAATCAAACAACCTAGCCTATTAATCGGAAACATAAAATAGGATCTTGATTAGTGTTACTCTAAGTGTGATCTATACACGAAAGTGTTAGACACGGATTAGTTTCGAGAATACGAAAGTTATTGGCTAATCAACTTAGGGAAAACCTATTAAAGATTTGGTTTGATTGAATAAGCATTGACCTAAATTAGAGATGATCTTTACCCTAGACTTCAATCACTTGTGGACCCCCGTTTATTGCTTTTCATCTTAGTTTAGAGTTCTTCTATCTCAAGTTGATCTAGAGTGTTTTAGTATTTCTTTTATTTCATTTTAGTACTAATGATTGATAGCCCTGCATAGCCTTCCTTTGAGATACGACATTCGGGTCGACTTTAAAATAAACTGGAAGTATATTGGTTGGAAACATTCCTCGTGCCCGATACTGATTCCCTTTATCGGACAGTGAGTCTCGTCTTAACAACGCCACGTACTACAGTTTAAAAAAAATAAGTTGGAACACCTGCCATACCCAAGTCCGCCCAATCCTGACTCGAATATTTAAATATCTAATATTTAAAATAATATAAATAGAACTATTGTTATTAATGTATAATAATTATAATAAATTAATAGACATTAAATAAAATATATGAGTAAAATAATGTAAATATCATTATTGTTATTAATATATAATAAATATAAATTAATAGACATTTTAATGAATATTAAAATATATAAATATATTTTAAAATAAATTAATTATATATATTTTTAACATATTAAAAATAAAAAATAAAATATGGATGTCCGCCCCAAATCAGACAAGCCCGGTTGGGCCATGTGTCGGGCTTCCGCCCATCCATAAAATTGTATGTTGGGCCTGGACATAAGGAAGCTCGGTCCAGCCCGACCCATCCATATAACTACATGTCGGAGTCTATGGAGATATATGTAAATTCATGTAAATTAATAAAAAAAAATGTCTAATTTAATAATGTCTAATTCATAGTCTTTTTAAAATTCAAAAAATTTCAACAAAATCTTTATTGAATATACCCCTCTTAGTGTGATGTATAGTTATTTGGATAATAATGACAATATATAATAGGGTTAATATACCATAATAGCTATTTTTTAAATAAATTAATAAATAATATCCACTTAAATTAAAATATGTCAATTATAACCACTTTTTCTCAAAAAATGTACTTTATTAATATTAGTGACCATAATTAAATGAACTAAATATTATCAAATCGGTTGTTATCGTCTTCTCACAAATACTTCTGTTTCGTCTCCATAATTCTCTCGTAAGTTGTGCGATCTTTCTCCAATTTCTCATTCATACACCATCACCCTTAATTTCACAATAATTTCACAGAAGTTATCGTCTACATCTGTACGTAATTGCCATCATTGTTGCCCTTCGAGTGAAGCTCAACAATTTTAGATTTTTTTTGTTCACATCATTGTGTCTCTTGCTTCTATTAAAATCGTCGTGTCTTCCGCTTCTATTGAAATCGTCATGCCATCGAAATCTGAGCAATTATGGCATTTTCAATGATTCGTATATTTTTCTGTATGTCATCGTTCGAATTTATTGTTACATTTGGAGGAATTTGAGATGATCGATATATATCATCACATTTCTGTATATAAATAATTGATGTTCATATTGAACGAAATTGAACAATTACATGACTAATGTTGTTCGTAATTGCACAAATTATACGAGCACGATGAGTTTTGGTTGTGTTAATATAATCACAGAACCAAGATAATAACATATTAAAGAAATTACATGAACACGACAAGTTTTATTTGTGTTCGTGTAATCACACGACCACGTTCGTGTAAATTCATATTGATATTTGCACAATATACAATTATTAATTACAATACCTTAATTGCATAATTATTTTATTGTGTAATTGTATATTACTTGTATTTGTTATTTACACAACCTTAATTTCACGACTAATTGTTTGTGTAATTGCATGACTGCAAGATAAATCCTATCATGTAAAGGAGTATTTTAGTAAGAGTAGTTATTTTACACTTTTTTATTTAAATGACTAATTTTTATTTAAAAATGGACTATTTTAAGGATTGCCCTAGATAATATTGCAGAAAAATAGTATGACATTAATTACCATGTTTTCTATATTATAAGAAAATAAATCACATCCTCCCGTGTGACACATCTAAAATTGCTTGAATGTATTTATATTTATTTTTTCATTTTTTAGAATTAAAAATAATCTTAATCATATATTTTATTATATGTTCTTATTTCCAATACATGATATATAATTATCTCCATATATATTTTAGGTTGAATTATATACTACTATTAAGTTTGTTTTATATGATATATTTTAGAGTTAATTGTGCAAAGTGCCCCCTTTTATAACTTAAGGATGCAAAATATCCTTTTGTGTAAATATGTACCAAAAGTGCCCAAATTATGTGTTTTGGACCATAATACCCTTTTTTAACAAAATTTCTCCAATATCATATATAGTTAAAACAAATTAATACTTCAAATAGTATAAATCATGCATTTCTATCAAGCCCATCATGCTTCCGTATAAATTCAATATTAATACCAACTGTTTATACCTTCTTTGACCGATAAGCTGTCGGGTCGTATCCACCGGAAGTTTTAGGGACCTCGTCCAACCACCAGGAGCACCTTATGGATTCCAGACGCAGACTCCTTCAACAGCTCACAGCACAGCCCTCGTTCGTTTCCTACCCGGGGCGTATAAGTATGTTTGTTGGTAAAAATAAGGAAAATATAAATCTAGAAGATGATGAACAAAAGCCCAAATCTTATTAAGGAATTATAAATATATATTACATACTAATTAGATCTCCTTTAGGGAGGAGACTAACTTGTTTAGCTACCTATGGTAGCGGAAATAGAAACTACTCGCATAAACAGAAAGGAAAACAATGTTTATTGTTGGAGAGAAGATAGAAAATTTTCGATGCCTTCTACTCTCCCCAATGGCTGGTTTATATAGGAGGTTGGAAGACTCCTCCTTCCTTCAATAATTGCCTCGGATGCTTTATCCGTCAATAATGCTTCTTCACGTGAAGCTGGGTCCGGATAATGCTGCCGACACAAACATCTCTTAGTGGCTGGACCCCTTCTTTGAATTAGTGGTCCATCTTTTATTCCACCGACGATTTTTATGGTGGAACGTCTTTTTCTTCCACCCACCATTGTCGTTTTCTTTTTAGTGGGTTCTGCTTTATCAGATGCTTTCTTTTACCGAAAGCATCTTCTGCTTTATCCTCACATGACCGCTTTATTTCTGTCGGCCATCTGTCTTTTTTGGAGGGCCCCTTGGAGCCTTTCCTTTTGGAGGAGTCTTCATCTCCTCATACTCGTTGGCTCGAAACTTCTTCTTATCTGGTTTAGGTAAGAAGCCTTTTCCGAACTCAGGTTCACGTTGGGCTGGACAATCTGAACATATCCTGGACGCCCAATGGCCAACATGAGCCATATTGCAGAACTTGCGATGGGTCTCTTTACTCATCGCCATCTTGTTTTCCCACAGAAGAGTTCTTTTTCTCTCAAAAGCCTCTTCTGCAAACTTGGTTGTCTTCCCTGTCATAGTATTTAACAGGAATGATCCATTCGCTGAGTTCTGAAAGAACTTGAATGGAAACTTGACTTTGTCCATCTCTGTAAGACAGACCCATAATCCCCATGCTCGCCTTGTTGTTATTTGATCATCTGAGATTGTGGCGATCATTGGAATTTCACTAGTTGGTGCCTTGATTTGGTTGAAGGCATCCATTCGGGGTCTTCGTAGCCTTATGTAATGGAAGGCTTCATGATTCCCCTTTCCTGCAGGTTCTGGGGCTGCGCTTATGAAATACAGCTCCAATGTATCACCTCGGCAAAGTTGTTCGTTGTTTGCCCAGGTATCATAAACTGCTTCCTGGATCCATCGGGGTAGACCTTTAAGTTCAGGAAACGCTGGGGACGTAGTATAAACTGAGGCAAGGGCCCCAAATTCATACCACTGCTTGACATCTTGGGGTTTTGATCCGGGCATCATCCATACCCTTGGATATTTCCCCGAGCCATCAATCCTGGTATTACTAGGATTAATACCTGCTCTTGTGAGTAATTTCTCCCAGCTCGCTTGATAAGCCTGTTCAGCAGAAGAGAAAATAATCAAATTAGTATTAGACTCAGATTTGCCTGTCATAGGCCTGAGGCTAATCTCTCCCTCTTTTACCCCAGAGGTGGAAGGTTGACATGATGGTTCAGACGGTGAAGTCTTAGCATCATCATTTTCTTGGGCCAGTGGTTCAGACTCCACTGACTTAGAACTTGCAAGAGGGGTATTTGAATCCCCATCTGCCGGTTTAGGTGCCGGAACACGAAACTCTGCTATATCCAGAGGTTTTCTGGAAGCCCGCAGGATTGGCTTTTCCAAAGCCGACCATAACTGAGTACTGGTCAGCATACTGGCTCGTATCCTACCCGAGACTTTCGTCTTATCGGTAACTTGCATCTTCCCCATTTGATCGGCATGGAGAACGCACTCGTCCCATTCTTCCAAGAGCATTTCCAAATTTTCTCGGAGATGCTTTTGGGCTAGCATGATGGATCTAACCTCAGCTGGCTCCATCTCTTGTCAAAAAATCTGCAAGAATATTTTCATGAGATTTTAACACGACAATATCATAAATATAATATTGACATAAAGCTTGCCATCTAAGTAACCTAGCATTTTCAGGTTTTGATGCTATGTTATTTCTTAGGAAAGCTTTAACCTGTGTATTATCAACTTTTAAAGTAAATTTCTTTGCTAATAAAAATAAAGGCCATTTTTTAAAAGCCTTTACTACTGCAAAGAATTCCTTCTCGTTGATATGCCATCTAATGGCCTCATTTTCTGAGAATAAACCACTACAATATCTGCAAGGTTCTTCTCCATAAGGAGTGATCTTCATGAGGACTGCTGCCCACCAATGATCGCTCGCATCTGTATAGAGGACCAGATCATCCTCATCCTGTGGAATAGAAAGCTTTGGGAGATTTTTACATTCCCCTTTTAGCTTTTTCATTCCCTGTCTATGCTCTTCCGTCCATATAAATGGAACATCTTTCTTTAGTAGATTACTAAAGACCTTCCTGTGTTTCGCAAGATCTTTGATAAACATTCCTGCGAAATTAACAACTCCCAGAAAACTCTGAAGTTGTTTCTTCTCTTTTAATGTTTCTGGAAAATCCTGGACCTTCTGCACAATATGATCTTGCAAAGTTATTCCAGACTCATCGATCTCTATCCCCAAAAACTCCATTTTTTGGGTTGCAATTACTGCCTTCTTCTCTGAAAGCACTAATCCTTCTTTATAACAAACATCTGCAAATAAATCAAGATGTTTGATATGTTCATCCATATCTTTTGATGTTATAAGTATATCATCAATATAGACAAACATAAAAGAGAAATGATCTTTAAAAAGATTATCCATCTTTCTCTGGAAAATCTGGGGAGCATTAGCTAACCCCATTGGCATTACGTTCCAAACGAAATGCCCCTGTGGTGTTGAGAAAGCTGTAAGTTTTTTGCTTTCTTCCTCCATGCGAATCTGGTAGAAACCTGACTTGCAATCAAACTTTGAGAAGACCTTAGCATTGCGTATGCAGTTAATAAGATGATCTCTACTTGGAATGAAATATCCATCAAACTCTAGAATATCATTAATCCCTTTGTAATTAATGACAAGTCTAGGTTTACCTCGCTTGATCTCACCATGATTCCTTACCAGAAACCCAGGGCTACTGTAAGGTGAGCTAGCCGGCTCGATCAACTTCATATCAAGATGTTCCTTGATAATAATTCTCATATCCTTCTGATCAATCAAGTTCATCAGGATAGGTCTGAATCTAACGAACTCATGCACCCTTTCTGGCTTCACCTTTAAGTTTGCTTTGAGTTGGTTCCTATCCCACCAGGCCAAAGGATTCTCATTGTAGCATCTCGAGATCTTCCTTTTGACATCTGCAAGGGACACCTGCATTTCAACCTTAATTTCTTTGTTAGGAATTAAAGCTGCCTTGAGGATATGTATTTCCTCATCTTCAAGATCAACCTCCCGGATACAGCTAAGCACTGCTTCGCTAAACCTCCTTTGATCCTTCATCTTTGGTTGACGAAGTTTTCCTTCATCTTTCATATCACCACGCTTGCTGCGAAAAGTGAATGGTATCTGGCGATTAAACGCCTTCCTTAGCCTCTGAACAATGATTTTATGCTCACAATTAGTTGTGAACACTAATCTTCTGTGCTCATTGTCCTGCGTGTATCGCTTGAACATCTGTAGGAAATTGTTTCCTAACAGAACATCAGCTCCCGTATCATGGAAATAAATTGGTGGAGTCTTAACCTTATACCAAGGTGTTTGTCCCGCGCCTCCAATTAGTATTTCCACTTCTTTTACTCCTTTGGATAAGAGTAAAATCCTTTTAGAGAAATCTCTGCCAGCAATTTGAGGTAAAGTATCCTCAACTTCTGCTGGGAAAATTCCCCTTCTTGCTGTGCATATGCCTGCACCTGAATCAATATAGGCCGAGAAGTACTCTGCCTTATATTTTTCATATAATACTCCCACTGGAATGTATATCGAGAAAGGGCTTGTCATACGATTAGAAGTCGTCTTTCTTCTATCGTAATCATCATCCCTTGGTCCATCGGTTTCCAAGGCTTGAATCTTTCCAAAAAATCCCGCCCTAGAATCAGAACATCTTCTCGTCCTGCTCTGCCTTTAACCTCTACCATAAAACCCCCTAAGTCAAGGGTTCCATTGTAATGGTTAACCTCCGGCTGCTGGAGGTAATATAAGACACTACATGGAAAGTTATTTTCCCATCTTGTAGCATCAAATCTGGTTGTCATCCCTCTCCATCCCTCTGGACATTTCAGATTGACTGAAACTTGAGGATTCCCTGGGAATTGGGGCTGACTTTCTTGGATAAGTTTCCTCCCAAATGGTTGAGATATAATTCTATCTCCTTGGAAGGATAGTCTTCCTGAGCTTATCTTAAGACTTTGATCATGTCTTATGACTGGCCTCTCTTGAATTCGAATGTTGACCTCCCTCCTTTGTGGAATCTCCATTCTATCGGGACCAATTGCTGTAGTCACCTTCTTGAAGATATCAGGTATTTCGATAAAAGGCTTTCCCAAGAATAACTCCGTATGATGGGAGTTGGAAAGTGCATACGAAATCTGATATGTTATCGAATAAGGTGTATTTCCCTCATCCAATAACTCCTTCCTTTTGAAGTCCTGATATAGCGTCAGAGCTTTACTGAAACCCGAGTCGTTGAGATTGTAAGCAATCTTAGGATATACAATCCCCACAACTTGGCCTGCACAAAGATTCCCCGTGATGGTTCCCATCACCGAATCTTGTAGGTTTCTAATTCTCCTATCACATATGGCTATGTCGATTGGAGCATCAATTCCTGTGAACATCGTGGATTTGAGAACCAGTTGTATTGCCCCAATATGAATCCATCTCATTTTTTCGGCAATCTCTGGTTTAAGCTTCTCCAAATCCTCACGGATGTCGCTGGCTGGGATCAATTGCATCTCCACTTGATTCCCCGTAAACTCGATTGGGAGTGACATCTCTCGTCTAGTGATTCCGTAGACGATATGATGTTTCCTTCTTCCTAGACTGAAATTCCTCAGTACTTCGTCTAGGTTGCTGGCATTAAAACCTTGATACTTCTGAACATTCAAGGTCTTCTTCATGATTTTTTCGATCAGGTTTGGCGATATCATCGTTCGACTAGAGAATCCAGTCCGATCTTCCCTCTCCTGATGGCAAGACTCTGCTTCAGTCTGAAGATTCTGTAGATCCATCAGAATCCTCATCCTTACTAAGAATCTCTTCTTGCTCGTATATACTCTCGTCTGAGGGTATATCTTCAAACTGGTACACTTGTACCAATTCTTGATAATATATGGCATCTTCGATGTCTGGGGTAGACTCGAATCTTCGCATGCCTCTCTGCTCGTTATCAGGGCAATTTGTTGAAATATGCCCTTTTGCGCCGCAAGTCCAGCAGTTACAATCTTTAAAACTTTCACTAGCTCTGGTATGAGCTTTTCTGAAAGTTTTCTTTGCTGGAGTTCTCGAACTGGAACTGGATCCTTGGAACGAACCCCTGCTTCTAGCTGGTCCGCTTCTCTGTCCAGTTTTGTATGATCTAGCTTTCTGTCTAGACCACATCGTTCTTGGCTTCCAAGATCTTCCTCTTGGATTTCTTTCTTTAGAATAGGGTTGGTACCTATTCTTTCGTCTTTTGGTTATTGATGGCTCGCCTCCAATAACCACTGGAAGATCATTATCCTCGCAGTTCAGATGAGCTGCTTTGTTGATTCTTCGCAGCTTCTTCAGGTTTTTCTGAGCGGTGGCTTGTTGACACCACTCTGAAAGCTTTTGATGTACATAAGACATCCTCTTGGCAATGCTGTCGCTGCCCTTGGGGATATAATCTCTTATCATCATCTCCTTCCATGGGCTCGGAAATTTTAAGAAGAAAATTTCCTTCGCGATCGTCTCATCAGCTTTTGACTGATGCTGGTAAATGGTAAAGAGCTGAAGAAATTTATTGAGCGCCTTTGGATCCAAGACTGTAAGTCTTAGATTATATAGCGCCAATAGATACTTCCTTCTTTTCTCTCTATCAAATCCCTCGTAGTATCCTTCTCCGATGAAATGGTCTTTGAAGAGGACACTCATTCTTCGGATAATCTCCGAATAGGATTCCACCTCGAAACATTGATTTCTTACTTCGAGGTGAAAACCTTCCCAGGCGATTTTTACTACGCCTGCAAGACTTGTTTCAAGAATCTTAACCAGTCCTTCTTTGTTAACGTCGAGAGTTGCTGCTGCAATTCGCATCGCTCCTCCCCACTCATCGATTACTGACTCTCGATCTTTGAAGCTAACTTCATCAAGATCGAGCATAACACCATATGGATGGATGGGATCCAGGGTAGCCTTTCCAACCGGTGAATCTTGGATTCGGGGTTGTCTTCTCCTTCTGGTTCTCTCCATCAGTATGGCCTCGTCTGGTACCGTCGAGGTATATGATGGTCCAGCATGGAAATCACGAGCTTCTCTCATGACTTCCTCAGGTGGTGGTGGTACTTGCTGATTTAATGGTACAGCAGCGTTTCCCTCCCTGATGTGCGCCACCTGGTGTTGGTTCATCTTGAGATCAACCACCTTCATATTAGCAAAAGATTCTGCTAACTCTTGTAGATCTTCAAGTCCGATTCTTTCGAGGTTACTCATGATTTTTCACCTTGAAATAATCGTGCATATCTTTCCACTTGAGGATCTTTTCCTTTATCCTTTACTGGTATAGGATATTTTGGCCCTTCGGGGAACAGCATCCGGTTCCTTCTTTCGGGAAGAGATCTGTTCTCCAATTGGCCAACTCGACTCCGAATATCTTGCAAGATGGTTAGGATCTCATCTTGTTGATTTGATATTCTTTTTATCTCCTGGGGTACATTAATTAGGCGGTTGCCATAATTTTGTACCGTCTTCTGGATCTCCCTTAAATCAACCGAGAATTTTGATAAGTCGGGGTTGATTTCTTGGAAGACCGGAGTTAACTCCCTCCTGTCTTGACTCATTAGAAATGGGTTGAATGTCCCATTTCCATTTGCTGGTGTACCTCTCTTTGTAGAGAGAGGTTTGCTGTTTGCAGATCTTGGTATCTGCGCATCATAGTAATGATCCGTGACTGTTCATCTCCGGATACAGGACTATGAATCCTCTCGTCCAACTTGGAAGCCCAAAAGGAAAATTTCTCTTGGTGCTGTCTATTCATAATCTCCAATATTTGGAGAAAATTCCTGTAACCAAAGCATCTCGGACAAGTGTCCGGATCCATTTTTTCTTGGAGTCTCCTCCGTTAGGAAATAATTAAATGCAATAAATAAATATAATTCCTTAATAAACCATGGGCTCTGATACCATTTTCGAAGCGTTTGCATAATGCCAAGATTTATACTCAAAACATGCAAATAAATGATCAACATGTTCTAATTTCAATAAGTAATGTGCTCAAATATATTTATAAAAACCCGGTCGTAAAAACCAAAAATCCGGTCGTCAAAAACCCGGTCACTATTCCAAAACCCGGTCACTATTCATCAAAACCCGGTCACTATTCATCGACCAGATTTTGATATAAAATGAAAACCTTCCAAATTTTTAATTTTTTATTACCATCTTAAATTATTTTGAGCATCTTACTAATTGAAATCATTTTGAAATACTAATTATTAATTAACCATATATGTAATAGAGAAATTTGTCCTTAATTAAGCATTTTAATCATGGGCAAAATAGTCTTTTTGGGTATTTTTGGTATAGTTTTACAAAAGAGGGTATTCTCCATCCTTTAGTTACGTAATAGGGCATTCTTCGCCAATCACCCTATATTTTATTTCTATATTTATTTTAGATCATATTATATACAAACTAGTTTGATAAAAAAAAAAGGATTATTATCATTTTATGTAATTGGATTTTACTGCAAAAATCTTATGTACATTCTATAGGAGATTTATTCAAATAAAAACTATGAGATGACAAAGATCTAGAGGGATAATATGAGTCATGCTACTTCATGATAATTTTTAAATATTTTAAATAGTTGGGCTTTTTTTTTGTCATCGTTTCCTTTGAAAAAAAAATAAAAATAAACATAGGCAAGCATATAAATGATGAAACTAGTCTGAAAGGTTCATCATTCGCAAGATTTATAGGCTTTATATCTCAAATAAAATATAGTATACTTTTAAATCTTCATAAAAAAAATATAAAAATATGGTGATATAATACACAAATTAAATTTTAGACATCTCGTATATCGAGTGGGTAATATTTTAAAATAAAATAATAAATTTATATTAAATATAATAATACACTAGATTTATATCTTAATACGGCCTTTTTATTCTTTTAAGAATTTTAAGAAATATAGTTAGTTTGTATTATATTTTAAATTTGTATAAATAATTTTTTAATTCATGTACCAATTTGATTAGTTAGCTTGATGATCCATGATGGATGCACATGAACTTGAATTTCAACAACCCGAACTCATTTTGGGAAGCCCGACTCGAAACATGAAACTAGTAATATATCATTTCGAGTCACTTTGACATGTTTAAAATGCTATGTTTATCAATGACACCACATTAAGGTCATGATAATTATAAGATAAACGAAAAATATAAAATGATTTTAAATTCTATTTGAATAGAATAGCATGTTTATATATGTTGAAGCACGATCAATTTTCATCCATTTTTTCTACATATTTCCCAATATTTTAACTTAATTTTATTTATTAAGTATTTTTTTTTTATCATTTTTCAAGTTATGAATCCAAATAATTTTTTAAATAATCTTTATGGAAAAACTTGTAAGCTTATCAAAATTATTCAAACTTCCATAATTACCAAAATTATGTAAGCTAGCTCCCACGATTATTCAAATATTAAATATATATATCTTTTATATGTGTTTGATATTAAATTAACAAATTCGTTAGTTATTTTAAATTTACGAAACAATTCATTATTATAATCATAAATTATAATTTTCTAATAATGATAATATAAATGATTTATTTTATGTACATAATTTATATATAATATATAATGAAGAAAAATTATTCTTATTGTAAATTAATGTTATGAATAAAATAGAAAATTTGTGAAAATAGGTTAAATATCGAGTTGCGTGTGTAAAAAATAAAAAAAGAAATTAGTATTTTATTTAAATAATTGAATTGTGACAGTTTTAAATTAATTCATGCAGGAATTGGAACCCTTGAAAGATGTTCCCAAAATGATCGGAAAACAAATACGGATTCAGTTAGATAAATCCGTATATTTATTTTGAAATGGAAAGTAAGAGTAAATATGCGGAGGGACGGAGGGGCAAATCCGTAATTAAAAATGTACTTGAAGCCGAAGTAAGCAACAAATTGCCTATCCTTTCGTAAGTTCGTAACATATTATCTGTTAAGATCAAACAAATAGGACGCGTCAAACGGAAATTTACCAAAGGAGCAATTGTTAAACCCTTACCAGACTCCGATTTTCCACTCTCCCACTATACTCTGCCTTTTAATGTTATTTTCCCTTCAAAACCTATTGTCACTTCCACTTCTTCTGCGTGGTTGATTTTGCCGAGGTTGTACCTGCGTATGAGTTTCGCCTTTTCACACTCCCGATCGTTCATTGCAAGTTCACTCTACATCGGAGGATCTTACTTCATTCTGTTGGTAATTTAATTTGATTATTGATAATGGCGGGCGTGTCTTGATCTTTACCCTGGTCGGTTACGGAATTTCTATGCTCTTCGTCTATTATTTTGTTTCGTTAAGCAGATAAGTCTCCAATTGACAATTGTAATTGGGAGTTCGATATTAGAGAAGATTGTAGATAATTATCTTACTATATTTTGTATGATATTCTGTTTGATTAATTTTCTTCTCATACGTGTACTTTGTATATTAAGGGCTTTAGTCCTTAACTGTGAATTGGATAACTCCCGTTACCATCTTTCTCATATATTTTTATGATTATTAGCGCTTCATATATTATTGTTGTAAAGAATTAACAATTTTCTTTTTGCGTTAACTATAATAGAATGTGACCTTTTTTTTTTTCATCTGTGTGTATCTTAAAGTTAGTTAGAAGGCTTTTGTATGGAACATGTCCTTGAAATTACATTTATTGGTTGTGGATTCCGGTTTTGCTAAATATTTATACATCTGAGTCTTGCTCATTAATGTTGAATTATAATGATTTTTTTTTGCTTTTTTTTCAGTGCATCACCTAAGCCTGCAATTATGATGGTTGGTAACCAGGCTGAAATGGTGTCCTGCTATCCTGTGCAGTTTCCCAACATGGCTGCTGAGAATAAGAAAAGTCGGTGTACATTGAAGTTCAAAGTAACTACTAAAGGTATATGGAACGCTTCAGAAGATAAGTCACGTGAAGGATCTGATGGGCATAGAGATATTGGTCCTGGTAAGTCAACTGCTCTGGTGAAGGCATCTAAGTTAGTGAACACTGGCAAGCGGATGCCGGAAATGTCTCTTGATGGTCAAAGGTATAAAATTCAGAAGACGGTTCCAAAAGATAAGTCATGTGAAGGCACTGAGGCGCAAAGACACAGAGTTACTTTTGGTGGAAGTAAGTCTCGCGAAGAAACTTTTTCAGCGAACTTGGGCAAGTTGAGGCCTGAAATGTCTCTTGATGTTCAAAGATGGAAAAAGCAAAAGATGGACCGCAATTTGAAACTCGAGTGCGGTAAGATTTTGAAAGAATTGATGACTCATAATTTCGGATGGGTATTCAATGATCCAGTTGATCCGGTGAAGTTGATGATTCCAGATTATTTTGAGATAATAAAACATCCCATGGACTTAAGAACGATAAAACATAAATTGGAGGGAAACATGTACTTTGATGCCAAGGAGTTTGCTGATGATGTGAAACTAACATTTGAAAATGCGAAGTCGTATAATCCTCCTTCTCATGACGTTCATCGCTGGGCAGAGATATTGAATGCTAAGTTTAGTAGGAGGTGGAAATTTTTGGATACAAAACTGAAGCACACCAACAAAATTGGTGAAGGGGCTAACTTCAATAATCATACTGGATGTACCACCGGTCAAGACCCCAAGCAAGTTATCGAAAAAAATTACCAAGTTTCAAAACCAGCTGGTCTCGCAAGAGCTCCCATGCCTGATAAACTTGGCAACTCAAAGCAGATACCCCTAGAGGAAAGGAAGAAGTCGAAACCAGGGCTTATGCAAGTAAGTATAGCTCCATTTACGGAGCACATGGATTCTGACGAGTTTTTTACGTTATTGTACTTGTATTTTTACGTTAATCATATAGGCAGTACCTGACTTTTTTGTTCATCTTAACAGATCAAGCCTGAAAAAACAGCACTTAATGGGTGCTCATCATTTAATAAAACTGCTGAGAAAGGTACGAATAGGAAGAGTAACATTTATGCTTTATGGCCTAAGCCTTTTTAGCATGTATCTAATCCATGTATAAATGCAGGGCATTGTAGTCAACGCACTTCGTCTTCTACCAATCTACGACTACGAAAATCTATTGATTCAACCGAAGCTAAATGCCTTTCTTGTTTTTGCTGGATATGTCATTGCCCTAAAATTTCTGCAGCCCAAACTTCTGCTAGTGGTTGGTGCAATTCTTACTCATTTGGTTCATGTTATGCAATATTTATATAGTTTCACTTTCTCTTTCTCATTGAGAAATTATTTTTATGTTTCAGATATATCTTCAGAAAAATCATCAGAACACAATCATTATGGTGATTCTAAACATGTATGTCTAGAATCAATTGTTGATGCTTCTTTAAGTTCCTTTGAGAATAGGTCTGTGTTTAAGTCGGTGCCTAATTGGGTTGGATAGCTGAGGCTTTTGTTTAAATACCAGGATTGTGAGGTCAAATGTACTTTAGCATCTCTTGCAAACAGCTCTGCTCCGGAATTTAATGGTTAGTTCATTTTATTACTACTTATTATTTTTTTTCTTTCAGCGCATTTAATTAGTTGAGATTTGATGTGCGTCAAATGACTCTAGGTCCTGCTGTTGTCCTTGGTGAAGAAAAAAGTCCTTATTCAACCTGTGCAACAACTCTCGTGGAAGGTAAGTTTATTTATGTTTTAAACCACAACATCACAATAGTGTCAAACTAGTGAGGAGAAGCATGAACAGAACTGAGTAAGGAAATGAATCAATAAACAATGAGGGGATATGAGCTGTCGATTTCTTTTATGTATGGAGTATTGGGTGGTAAAACATCCACTAGAAAATTTGGATTTCCTCATCTTTGAGGAAGATACTCTTATTTGACGAGACTTATAATATAAAATACTCCCTCTATCCCCAAAAATTTGCACACTTGAAGTGGGATTTAAAGCAAACTTGTGGAATGTATTGCAAGTGTAAGACATGTTGTTGAATGTATAGTGAGTGGAAATAGGATCCCACACCTTTAGTGAGTGAAGAGAGGGTAAATAAGACAAAAGTATTTTGTGGGGTAGTGTACAAAAATGGAAAGTGCATGTTTTTGGAGGACGGACCGGAAAAGAAAATAGTGCATGTTTTTGGTGGATGAGAGGAGCATGAGTATTATATCGAAACATACTAATGTATACCACCTGCCTTTTCATACCAATTTCATACAAATGTAGATATTCTTAACCATGTGTCCCTCGCGTCGTTTCTTACAGTGGTGAAGATGATTATGATAGTGGTGTGCTTTTTATCGTTGGTTGGAAATTTGATTTCTTTCTCTTAGGCTGGGTTGATGCCCAAATGTTCCCCCAAAAGGCTTTGCGGGCCGCAATGCTGAAAAGCCGTTTCGCAGATACTATTTTTAGAGCTACACATCAGACACTTCTAAACAATGTGAGAATATTATACTTTGCTATCTAGTTCTGTTGTTTGGGTGGTTTGCTAGGGTGTAATCATCTATCATTGCTTATGAAGAATTTTATGTCTTGATTGTCTAGGGTGCAACGCAACAAGAAAGTCTAAGATTGGAGAAAGAACAACAAAAAGGTAAACTATTTCTTCTCTGTGCATCAAATTTATGGTATTCATGCAGGTTCAAGTTAATTAATTTATTAACCCAGGATGTAGTTGCATTTCCAAACGCTCTATGATCAAATGCTATTATTAACTAGACTGTGCCATATGCTTGACCATTCTTTTTATGAATGCCCAAGTAGATTGTGCTATATTTTATTTCATATTTCGTCTCACTGAGTTCTTTGGCTCGCAGAGAAAGCTAAGATTAAAGCAGAAATTAAAGCTGCTGAAGCAGCTTCTCGAAAGGAGCAAGATAAGCTGAAGATGGGTCGTGAGAGAGAAAGAGAGGCTGCAAGGATGGCATTAGAAAACGTATATTATTTCTTCACTTCAACAAATAACACAGTAGGATTTTTAGATTATCAATGGTTTTGCTTTGAGCAGCATATTGATGAAACATCCACATCTATCTTATTTTTGCAGATAGAGAAAACCGTGGACATAGACAACGATGCAAGTATCTTTAAAGACTTGGAGATGCTTATCGGTGTAAGAATGGGGTATCCAAATTCTAAGCAATTGGAGCGACTTGGCTTGTATATGAAGGATAGGTATCTGGAAGATGATGTAGAAGAGGGGGAAATAATGTCTTAGCATCCACGAGATAGTTGTGTATAGTTTTACTTCTTTCTTTTTAGCCACCTGTAAACTAGAAATGCAGAGGCGTTGCTTGGTATAAATATATATTCAATACAGGGTTGGGGAAGTCACTCTGTGTTTTTTGTGGGTTATCAAAACTTGAATTATATTTAGATAGGATCAATGACACGATGAGATTATAGAGAAGTCACTCAGCGTTGGAATTCTGTGTTAGCTTATATTTATATATACACAAGGAAAGTTCGTTGCAGAAATAACTCTTTTAACTGAATTCCGAATTTATTTTATTTTATGTTATTTTTTTAAGAAAAATAAATTACATATAAATTTAGCGAAGGGATAAGTCTTAGACGTCGACATTCTGCAAATGTAATTACAATATTATTCAATGCTATAGTTGGGTTTCCTAATATTTCAATTATTTTTATTTATTTACTTACAAAATTAATATAGTTTGTTTCTCCCTTTTATTTTATATTCCTAAAATCAAAATGAACATTCAGAAAGTTAATTAAGCAGCTATATATATATATGGGTTAGATCTAGCGAGAATTAGGGCTGACAAAATTTACCGAAATAACGATATACCGTACCGAACTTTTCGGTAAGATAAAGGTATAAGTTTTCCAATACCGAAATATACCGTCATATACCGTACCGTAGTATATAATGAAAACATTGGTATATACCATTACTTTCGTATATATCAATATATATTCAATTTTAATTATAATAAAATAGTTTATTTTTAACTAATGAATTATAGTTAATAAATATTAGTGATAAATTACAAAATATGTGAGTTTATTGATAATTGAAAAGATTGAACAAAACATATTTTTTTTGTTACATAACTAAATAGTCATGATTTAATTATACTAAATTATTTTTTATTTAATTATACTAAATTATTTTTTAAAACTAGCTTATCAATCTAAATAATTATATATCTAATTACAATAAAATAAAGATAATTATAATATAAAAGTGTGCTTTAAAAATATAAGTGTTTTATATGATCATATGACTATGTCTACTTGATTTTAAATATAATATAAGTTGTAATATATAATTAATGAAAATATACTTAATTTGTTACTCCTATAATATATCATGCATATATGACCAAATTAATAAGTTTATGATTTATATATTTCAATCTAGTACTTGTATAACAACATATATTTAAATCTAGTACTTATTTATGATTTATATATTTAAATCTAGTACTTGTATAACAACATAATAGTATAATGAGTTAATCTCTTAGTAATTAATTATCTGATATTAGTGGTTAATCTCAAAAATTATATTATTATAAAAATAATATTTAATATATTTTAAAAAATATTTGATGTTATTTAAGGTGTCGGTCATTATGTTTATCTATGCACATATTTTAAATAAATAAATTTTTATACCATGAAAGAAAGGTATACCGAAGTAAGGTAAGATATACCGAAAATAAGGTAAGGTATATGTATGTAAAAATATCATACCGAAAGTAAGGTATACCGAAAACTATGGTAAGGTAACGGTATGAGATTTTCCAAAATGTAAGATATAAGGTATGACGATTTTAGTAAGGTATATCGTATCGTGAAACCCCTGGTGAGAACACTTAAATAGGAACTAAGAACCATCATAATTCTTGATCAATGTTAATCTAATGATCAGATTACTTTATATACTTAATTATCTATATAATGTTAAACGGTTCTAAGATAAATTAAGGGTAAATTTGACAAAACATGAATGTTTATATATGCTTTGTATAGAAACTAGCGAAAATTATGGTATGTTAAAATAATTGCCTATATAAATAGATCGCAACAAAAAGGGTGGTTATATGTTCAACTCAAAATGTGTATTTAAGTTCTCGCAATTAAACGAGTTTTATAGTATGCAGTAAACTGACTCTAAGTCGAATATCGTGAAAGACTAAACAAGAGTTATTTAATTATAAGTACTTGAATGATACAAAACAATTTCTAAACACTCTAAATAAGATTAAGAGTGTTGAAAAATATTTGGAAAATTAATATTTGAGAAGAGGAAAATAAATTACATAAGCAAAAAATAAAATTGAAGAATTACAGTAGTGCAAACTATGCTATTACAAAAGGAATAAAAATAGAATAAAATAATATGTGGAAGCCGAGTCAAGGAAAGAATCCTCTTTCCGCAAGATAAATTACACCTCGGTAGTGCTCTCGGTGTGGCGTGATATCTCCAAAGATATAATGACTTAACGTCTTGGAGGTGGCAGCACCGCGAACCTTCGAACTCCGACGAACTGGAAAAGATTGAGGACAAAACTTCTTCTAAAAAATGGTAGAAGAAGAAGATGCATCAAGATGATAAAGCTTGTGCATGTTGTGGATGTCTCGTGTATGTGAAATACATGTAGACCACCTATATATAGGTCAAATCCACTCAAAAGGAGTTACAAGAATTAATTGTAATTAATGTCCATTCATGAAAATTAATTCTCATTAAGCTACTGGACGTTACAAGAGTTACAAAATTTAGTCCACCTAATCTGGACATACCTTTGTCCACATTCATCATAAGTTTGTTGATAAGGAGCTTGATATCATAGATCGATCTCACACGTCCAAGTTAGCTCCATAAAGTCAAGATGATCACTGTCACAGATTGTTAGGACGGATCGTCGGGCAAGTCATCTGGAACAGGCCATGGCACAGGCCAGACCACCAGACCAGATCACCAGGCAGCAGGCCAGGCCAGACCAGATCACTAGGCCACATGCTGGAACAGATCATCTGCTAAGTGGCATAGCTAGCTGCTGGCCCAGTCCACCTGCTGGCACAGGTAGTGACACAGATGGTCCGGGATAGGCCACTAGCAAAGATAATCCCCATGAAAGCAGGCCGGCGCTGGCCAGATGACATTTGACCGAACTTGTCAAACCATAAGATTTCTTAACCTCCTTATATACATGATGAATATTGGCTTTATAACCAATGTGGGATAAGAGTTTCTCTTCACACTTAGTCCTAAACACATAACTCCATACTTTAAGTGACTCAGTTTAAACCTTTATTTCTCACTAACCGGGAATCGGTTTAGAGAAAATAAATATACCACGATTATTTACTGAAAACGTGGATCAACCCTAGGCCATTTAATTTTCTTAAATTAAATGCCACATCACTTAAAACTTGGTCAAACTTCATTGACCACTATAAATATATATAAAATATATATTTATTAAAAACGATTCCTACAAAGAGAATGGTGATTAACTAGCTAACAAAAACTAAGAAATAAAGGTGAATTGGTGGATTAAAGTCCAGGACTAAGATTATCTACAATCTACACATCATGCTTCAATAGAATTCTCCTGAGTTTGCCTAGCCAATCACTTACGTGTTCAATAGCTAGTCGGTGATTTTCACTAACGTGTCCAAATCACACTTAACAGAATATCAATATATACACGAACTCCTTTTTACGTTACCGAGTACAAGGGGAGGTTGTTTAATCAAAAGAGACATATAAACAATTCATCAATCTATTTTCATATCTTTGAGATGCACATGTTTATCAAGCATGAAAACTCAATAAAGTACGGATTAAAAAACCGAGAGATGATTGAATCAAAGCAATAAGTAGTCGAATAGATAATCAAACCCTAGATAAATGTCTAGCCAATCATAGATATAGAAAAAGAACCATAGAAAGATCGATAAGGATAAACTTACTAGAATTCTCCACAATCTAAGTTAGAACTTCAATCCAAGCCAAGCTACCAAACTATCTAAGGAAAGCAAATAAAATGATGTTTTTGAGAGTATTCTCGAGTTTACAATTAGGTAAGTGATAAAAATGGCCCTGATTTCTATTAAAATCACGCTGAGTAACTGCCATTTAAACGTAGCTAGTGACCGCTGAGAAGACAACGATCGTTGGTTGTGCCTCGCTAGCGCACAATTTAGGCGGGCCCAGTGGTCGCTGGCCCGACCTCTCTGAAGTCTCAATCTCTGCACTCTAGCGAACGCTGGATAGCCAACGCCCGCTGGCTCGCCTGTGTGCCTCCTCCGCGTCGATTCTCCTCCCGTGCATTCCTCCACTCGTCTTGCTTCACTCGACTTTGATCAAACTGCATTACCGGCACCACTTCTAGCTCCCATCTATCCTCATTTCACTCTCTTGCATCAAACATGAAAGCACAAAGATTCGGCGTAAAAATGAACTAAAAACGATGCAAAAATAAACAAACTAAAGTCTAGACACGACAAAACAACAACTAAAAACATAACAAAAACACGATAACAACTCCCCCACACTTAATCATTTGCTTGTCCTCAAGAAAAATTCAATCACCAAGTATCAATTCATATCAATAGTTAACATGCAAGCCCAACCACCATGCATACCTTCATTACAAGACTTAGACTAGACTCAATTCTCAATTGTATTCGATCACTCAATCACGATGTAGTGTTGCCCGTTAGTAAATTCATTGACATGCACACGATCATGATATACACACAATCTCACATCTCCCTATCATTCACATATTCAGTTTCCCTAAACTTTTAAGCAAAACGAGCAAGTCCGCATAAGGGTATAGTCATCGGGTCTAAACATCAATGGGTTACATTGAGTGCCCCGATGTGGTTTTCCATACTCATTATCTAAGATATGCGGAGTAGAACCCACGAACTCGACTCGTCTTACTCATTTACGCCCTTCTAGCGTTTATTATTATTTTTTTTTGAAGAGTTAAAATGTGTGTTTAGTTCTCGTAATTAAACGAAGTCTATAATATGTAGTAAGTTGACCCTAGTCGTATCTCAAAGAATGCTCAGCAGGGCTTCCTAATTCAAGTGCTACAAATTAAACATTAAAGGGTCTTAAACATTCTATCAAGATGTAAACATATAGATAACTAAAGGCATAAACCGATAATTAAACTAAATAGATGGAATCTAGAATTAAAGCTCTAGGGTATAAGCATTCACGTGGATCATCACATGCTACGATTATTCTTGCATTCATTCGTCCAACTAGAATTCTCAAAAGCTATCTAATTACTAACTTTTGTATTTACAATTAGATTGTTACTCCAACTCTCTTATTTAAGCCACACAATCAAGAACTCAAGATAACAAATGCATACTCGGTTAATACATTTCCGATTACAACCAATATTGATTGGACTTTGATCCGACACAAGGATTGTCTCTCAACCTCACCCTACGTCTAATGAAGTGCAATGATGATTAATCGGTACAATTAAATAAGCACAATCCAAATAACGAGCATGAATAACGATAACATTAATAAGCAACAAGAAATTCAACCCTAGTGGAGATTCAACCTACACAATCCATTCATACAATCATAAGAAATAAATCAAATAAAGAAACTTACTATGATTACACTACTTGGATGGAGATGTTGATCTCACCTTAAAACCTTCTTCCAAATGTAAAACTACAAGATTAAATTACTTTCTAAGAGAGTTCTAGTGCTAATGTTCGAGTTCTAAGAGAGATATGAGAGATAGATCTTCCAAAATGCCTGATTTCCTCTTTAATACCTGCAGAAAACCGCCAAATTAACCGCTGGCCTGTGCAAAATATGAAATTTTGGAAAATATATAGTTGAAGGTCATCTCAATAGGAGTCCGTAGACACAAACGGATCTAAATTCGGAGTTATAACGAAGGAGAACGAGCCAAAACAAAATTGTTGCGCAAGACGTAACAATTTCGCATATGGCCATGCTCTCGCGTTCTTTGCGACCTCTGCACTGCCAAACAATCAAGAAACACTTTTCCTTTGCGACCTCTCAATGATTTTGCTGCTTTAACATTCTCCATGTTGCTCGAATCACCAGCTCCAAATGATGTCATATTCAACCTAAATTTTTTTATAATTAATGATTAAATAATTTAAAAGTGCTTATAAATATATTAAATGTTACTAAATAATATATACATATTACCAAATTATGAGTTTTCATTATCTACCCAAGTGCCATCACAATCTATGCGAAAATATGCTTGATCAAGTTCATTACTAACATCTATCAGTGGCATTCCATTGTTGAAATGTTGATGATGAATAGAAAAATTACTAACATTATCATTCTCAATTTCTTCCATGTATGCTACAATTGGAACACTCAGCATCATAGACCATCCAGAATTCTGGGGATCTTCAACACAAAAAATTTGTTTTGCTTCACTCCCCAAGATAAAAGAATAAGATTTGAAGCCAATTCTGTTGAGATTTACCAATGTAAAACCAAACTCATTGACTCTAATGCCATTATTATTCTCCACCCAACTACATTTGAACATTATTTCTCGAAAATGGGTATAGTCAAGCTCCAATATTTCATCTATAACTCCATAAAACGTCATGTCTGACACGATAGGATTGTTATCCTTTGCACTTGCCACTTGCAGTGTTTTCACCACCACACTTACTCCAGAATTTTGAACAGCACGTATAGTATCACGTGTTTTCGTGTGAAATGTCACACCATTTATCATATAAACTGCGTATGTTAGAACTCTAATGTTAGGTCCTCGTGCTAACCACTTCAACCTTTCTGATTCTTGATGTGTAGAATGAGTAATTACAATTGCAACCTAATTTCACATTTAATTGTTAGATGTTAATAATAAGTTTATATTAATAAAGTTATACTTTCTATGACCAATCTTATAAATATACTTACTTGCTTACGCAAACATGAAATGAATGCGCGGTTGTGTTCATCTTGCAACCATTTTTTATTCCTTGTCTTTCTAGGGTACATAGTTTCCAAATGTGTGAAATTATCACTACAATAAATTCATGTATTAGCAAACCCACATAAAACCGCATGATCACTACAATAAATTCATGTATTCCTTGCCTTTCGAGTTCTAAGAGAGATATGAGAGATATCTTCCAAATGCCTGATTTCCTCTTTAAAACCCGTAGAAAATTGCAAAACATATTACTATCTGAGCATTCTTTAATTATTAACCCCAAAAAGTGTGTAATTGGAAGTTCACAGGTCGAGTACCTTAGACAGGATCGCGTCGAGGGGGCTGAAGGTGTACTCGAGGTGCAAATGTCGAAAAGAAGCAACGAGAGACCCATAGTTATTTTATTATTATTAGGTTTTAAGTTTTAGTTATTTTTAATATAATTTGTCTTTATGTTAGATTTTTACATAAGCGGACTTTATGTTGCATGAGCATGTTTAGGTCTTTTAATTACCAGTTACTACTCTAGTCTAGGGTTATGCTTTTATGGAGATTAATTAGCGGCTTTCGATGTGTGTAGGTAGGGGTGAAAACAAATCGGATACGGGCGGATAGTGCTTATCCCGTATCCTAATTCATTTTTTTTTATCGAATTCGAAGTCAGATACGGAAAAGTCGGATTCAGATACGAATTCGAAATATTCAAAATACGAACAAGGGACGTATATGATACAGATCCGAATCGAATTCGAATAAATATAATAGGATAATATATTTCATACAAAAACAATAGACACAATATTTTATAGAAGAACTAATATAAACTATAAGAATTGTATCTATTGAAGAAAAATACAATTTTTAGGATCAAAAAAGTACAAAATAAATTGTAGATCCTTATTATTATCCTTATTATTATTATTATTATTATTATTATTATATACTATTTTTTTATGCTAAATATGTAAGTTACGATTTAATTATTAATATAATAATATATCAAAACTCAAGAAATTAAACTTTCCACACTCATAATTTAATAAAATAACATTTAGCAAGTAAATTATGGGAAATTTTGGATACGGCCGAATATTATGTAATCTAAATCCGATCCTGATCTGAATTTGACCGGATATTGATTTTTTATTCCAAATTAGATCCCGCTCGGATACGGCGCCGAATCAGGCGGATAATATCTGTCCAAATTTTACTTTGGTTCCGAGTACCCAGAATATACCAAAAATTCGAGTACTCGAACCGAAATTAGCCTAAATATTGATACCGATTCCAATACCGATCGGATAATCGGTTATTCGAGGAACCGATTCGGTTCCTGTTAGTACCGACTGGAATCAAATTAAAAAAATAATTCTATTTTTTTTTATCAATTATTTCATATTTCAAGTTCTCCAATTAATTCAAATAACATCAAGAATATTAATTTCATAAAAATACACAACTCTTTTTTTTTAAAGTTATATCATAAAATTTTAATTTAATATTAAAATATTTAAATTATAATTTTTTTTTATAATTTTCTTAAAATTCACAATTTCATCCCACTCGTGTTAAAAATCAAAATATTTGACATGTCTATATTTTCAAATTGCAATTAATATATTACTATTGTTTACTAAATAATTAAATATATGAAATTTTTTATCAAATAAATTTAATTTAATGTGCAAAAAATTATCTTATTTAATTAAAAAACAAAGCTAAATTTAATATTATCAAACATAATATGACAATTCATGACGAATATAAAATTAAAAATAATTAAAATAATCATAAAAAAAATATAATAAGTATTGCAAAATAAATAAAATATTTTTAAATAAACATACAAAAAATTAGAGTTTTAAAAAATATTTAAATGTGTAAGTAATTAAACTATACTTAAAAAAGTACTCCCTCGTCTCACCAACCTTGACACGTTTTCCTTTTTGGATGTCGCACTAAGCTTGACACATTCTAAAAATAACAAAAGTTATCTATTCAAAAAGGTGTGGACCCTACCACCTTTATAACTTTTACACTATTTTATACACTCTCATTAATAACCGTGTCGTGCCAAACTTAGTGGGACGGAAGGAATATATAATTAATAATTTAAGTGAATAAATTTAATTTTAAATGAACCAAATTTTATACTCCCTCCATCCCACTATTATGAAAGAGGACGGAAATAGTGGGACAGAGGGAGTATTTAGTTAAAAAACAAAAAATTAAATTTGGGAATAAAATTTTTTGGTTCTTTCAGTTCTAACCTATCGGTTTCGGTTAGAGCCGATACCTGAATATTTGGTGGAATAGTGAACCGATTCCAATACCAAAACCAAAAAAGTCGGATCTCAATTTCAAAAGAACCAACAGTTCCGATTCGATTCCGGTTAGAACAAAAAAACGGTACTAATTTCATCTTCCCTAGCTGTGATACAGTGATTATTATTTTTTTCCTCACATGATTCATATGATTCTGCTTCACTTTGTAGGATAAGAATAAGACAATATCAAAAGAGTCAATTGGGAGTATGCTAGTAAATTGGAGAGATATAGAACTGGTGGTCGTAAACAACATCTTCAGCAGTATTTTAAACATCTCAACACCAAAATGAAAGAGAATCATCCTATTTTCACGTTTTTCAAGTAATACAAGCCTCCTACGCCACATCAATCAGCCACCCTACAATTCAGACTTCTACACAGTATAACGGTTCTTGGCTCCTCTATCGAGCTTCTTTGCATCGTCCTAAATTAGAAAAACGAGGAATCAACACTCAGAGAAAAGAGGTGTAATAGGTGAATATCAACATTGAGTAAAGAAAGTTTACATGGAATATGTAGCCAATGGTATCATTGCAATCCAATAACTCCTTCCATTGCTTTCCAATACTCATCTGAAAATTTCCAAGCGTAATTATGAGAAATTACTGAAAAAACTAACATAAAAAAGTGAAAACCGAAAGTATGAAGAGCACAAACCCTACAAACTGGTAAGAAAAATTAATTGCATGCATGCATCATCCGGCGTAGTTGCTCAGTTTCAACCTTACAATATTTATTATTCCCTCCGTCCACCAAAGATATTCAACCGTGACTCAGCATGAGCTTTTAATAATGTGCTGTGACTTTGTGTAGGAGTATATAGTGAGTGATGTTTGGGACCACCTAAAGTTATTATTTTTAAGTGATCGTGTGTATTGAGTGGAGTTTGAGTCCCTAATTTAATATTATCAATTGAGATGTGTGTATTAAGTGGATTGAGTCCACTTATTATAAATGAAAAGTTTGAAATGTAAAGATCTTTTGTGGATAGACCAAAATGACAAAATGTAATGAACTTTTGTGGACGGAGGGAGTATACATGGTATCTACACACTGAAAAGAAAATTCAATTGCATGCATATATCTTCAGGTACAGACGTTCTGTTTCAATCTTTAATGTTCCTATATATGTTATCATCTTTTACAAAATTTCTATATAATAGCTAAGGGCAGCCAGGAAGGATTTGTCGATACTCCATGTAAATGATCATTCTAAGTAGAACTCTTCTTCAGCATTAACAAAAAAGGTATTGAGCATCCATTTCAACGATTTCATGATATGGACAAGTTATGTGCAGTTCAAGGCAGGAAGAAAATAAAAATAAGGCATGTATAGAAGAAAACTGAAAATAGCACAATGTTCTGTTTCTCCTGTTCATATCTAGTTTGAACCAATAATTAAGGGTTAATTACAAAAATGACACTTGAGCTCTTTTCTTTTTTCCAGATAACTTGAGATTCATTTCTATGAAGCCCAAAAAAGTATATTAGTAACAAAAAAAACCACAAACCTTCCTTTCTTGTTTAAAAATAGCAAGTTAGTGTAATATTCGAAATGGTAATTGTAATATAGATTCCCTTTGGTAAATTCCCAGACCTCAAGGACAAGTTTGAGGTCATTTAATTTAAATTGTTGTAACAGTTCAGGCCCAAAGAGAAGTTTTAGGTCCACAAACATATCCTATACAATATACATGTCAAGATGTTCAGACACTTGAAATCTCAAGGGGGAGACATTTCTATTGTATTGCAATGAAATACAAAACTAAACTAACACAGTTTAAAATTTGTAAATTGGGAAATAAATTAAGTCAGAAACAACTATTGATTTATAAGAGATCATTTCGAAACAATCTACCAGGTAAATACGATTCAATAAGAACATTCGGGTTATATTCGCAACAAACCTGAGCAGCTTCATTGGCAGCATTTTTTGTCCAGATAGCAATTTTCTCTTGTCTTGCTCTAACATTCACAACTGCCCCACAAATTTCATCTCCATAATCAAATTGTTCACCAATCATTGCGAGCAACTAAAAAGAATCCAAAAAATTATTAGAGCATGAATGTGATATAGTAAGATATAAAATTTGTAGGCATGTGTTGATCTTGAAATGATCAAATGACCATGTTTAACAAACACAGATTGAAGCATACCGTGTGAAGCCAAGCAGTGTCGGATTTACCCCGTGAGAGATTCACAGTCCATTTCCCCCCATTGGCACAAATAGGATCTTCCCATTTGGGTTCAATTTTATGTTTGAAACAATGAAAGTCAGCTCCAATTACCAGCTTGCTCGGACGGTGTATATTATTGTAAACACTGTAATCGGATTCAAAGAAATTGTAACGCTGGCATGGTTCATTATTGCATAAAGATCAACTCAACCACGAAAATGTTTTTTTTACAAAAAAACTCACTGGCGAAGAAATCGATGTTCACAGATTTATAGGAAATTCAATCAGGCCTATCGAGCAGGGAAACAAATATTTTTGAAGAAAGATAAACTCATGCTTTTACAGTTCTCCCGTATTTCTAAATCTTATTAGTTTTCTTTCCTTATTTTTATTTAAGAAAAAATAATAATTTTCCAGCAAAGTTCTTTAAATCAATCACCCACAAATTACGTATCCAAAAAATCACATACCTAGAATAGGCAAACATCATACACAAAGAACGAAATGTATAATCACGAACCGAATTCACTCAAGATAAATATGAACAATACAATTAAAGCAAAGAACATCAAACGAAAAAATACCTCCAGAAATCCTCGACGGTGGAGAAGGTGTAAATTGGGCGAATTGAGCTGCCCCACGCAGCGGCTTTCGATTTTGCGGAGGGATTGTCGAACCAGAATGTCCAGGAATGCTCCAAGGGATGCCTCTGCGGCGGCGGCGCCATGGAAGTGGCGGCGTCCTCCAAATCGCCGGCGATGATCTCCCCTTCCTCGGTATCGGATTCATCTCCGTGTTGATTCTTATCAATGAAGGACAAGTTTTCTAGTTTGTCATTGATGGAGGCGGGGGTCGATTTCTCTGTTTCTTCAACCATGGTTTCCACTAATTTGGGTGGGATTGTGTAGATCTGTGTTAGGGATGTGCAGTGGAAGAACTGAAAAAGGATATGAGGAGGTTTTTGTCAAGTCAGAAACAGCTACTCTTATCAAAGCCCATATTTAAGCCCAGCCCATAGTGCTGCTATGCTATGTAAACAATCATATTGGGATTGGCGGGTTTTAACCTAAAAATGAAATATTAAATAATACTTCCTCCTAATACAATTTTTTTTTACGCATTTCAATTCGGCACGAAATTTTCATATTTTTGTTAGAATTTAATCTCATACCGAATTTGTAGTGTTTTATTATCAAATTCTAATATAAACTTCTTGTTTATGAATTTATTATTCATTTTGATGATATATGTTCTTTAAAAAATAGTTTGATATAATGTGTATTTAGTAGAATTTTAGTCCACTTAATTTGTTTTATTTAATTGAGTTATGTGTATAAAATGAAGAATTTCACTTATAAAAAAGAAAAATAGTGCAATAAATTTGTGGATGGATGAAGTATCACTTTTTAATTTTAGTTTTATATGCTTTATTTAATTTTCTGCTTAATTTGTAGTACTAATTATTTTTTGATATTTAATCTCACTTTTAAATAATTTTTAGTCTAATAATAATTTTTGATTTTTTAATATTTTAAAATAAAATTTAATTATTATTTATTATATTATAATAAACTTTTTATTTTTAATAAATAATAATTAAAATGATAAATTTGTTTGTTAAAAATAGGAAGCGTTGATTAGAGGCTGAATATGATCTAAAATTGAAGACATCTGGAGTGCATAATATGCCAACAAGAACAAGAACTTCAATTAATAACATCCCAGCTGAGATTTAAGTACAAATTAACAAACCAAAAACTAGCTTCATACATATATATAAACCCTAGCTAATTACATGATAATCAAGAACGTGTGATGAAGCATGCAAGATTAATAATTATATAATATCTTAATTCTTCATGTATTGGAGGAATGATTTCCCATTGAGCTTCCTTGAGAAGAAATCATTAACATACTGTTCCATTTTCAAGCGCCTGAAGAGTGGCTGCTGCTGCTGCTTCATCAACAGTGAAGGCGAGGGCCCCACTTCTGCTTCATATTTACAGTTGAAGAACATAGCCATCGTGATTCTCTCTCTTTCTGAATTCACCGTTGCTCTGTGCAATATACTCTTACACGCTCCATTGCTAAGTATCTGCACACAATTTATTCATGCAGACACAGCAATCACATGCTAATTATATATAAGGCGATTAGATAAGAACGCGAGGATCGGATCGGATCGGAGTAGTCGACAAACCTCGAGGATGTCTCCTATATTGACAACAAAGGCGCCGGGAAGGAATTTAACGGGCATCCAAACACCGTCCTTGTTGACTTGGAGGCCTTCAACGCCGTTAACTTGGAGGAGGACGGTGATGCCACTGGCATCAGAGTGCGGCGTCAGCCCAATCACCTTCTCCGGCTGCGGGCATGGCGGATAGTACGTCATCCGCATCGACTGCATCCCGTCTTCGAACATCTCCTCCACCTCTCTTCCATCGATCTTCAGCGCTTCTGCGATCACCATGAATATCGCCCTCGACAGCTTCTGCAGCTCCCCGATGTAGGCCTCTAGGGTTTCTCTGCATATGTATTTCATAGTATCGATCATCATCATCATTTAATGCCTAAACTATAGTCTAGATTCATGGGAAATAGGCTAAACTAGCCACTTTAATATTCAAAACACAAAAAATAACCATACAAATAAAAATAATAAAATAGTAACTACTCTATATTTATTTTTCCTTTATTGCCCTTTCATTAATTAAATTAACATACTTATTCATTATATATATTTTGAAGAATAGCTGCTCATAATCCAATAACTAACTTGATTTGGTTCGTATTGTAAAATAAATTATTATTATAGATTCATGCCTAGGGTTCATATGGTAGGGTATAGTATTTAATTATAAACCAAATTTTATTTTTAAATTCTGTAGTATTTTGAAGGAATTAATTAGATGGAGGGTATTATAGACATAGAAGGCTAGATTTATGATTTTTTATACGTGTGGCTATTATTTGAGTTTACTATAACAAAATGGTTATTATAAAAGTTACCCCTATACATTGCAATTTGCATGCATTGAGTTGAAGTGGTGAATGGTGATAATAATATTCATTAATATATAGTGGAGCTGACCTGAGGGATGAAGGAAGGTCGGGAAAGAGATGAGTTTTGCGGCGTTGGATTGGATTAGTGATGATGTAAAATCTGTCAGCCCAATCAACCTTTTGATCTTGAGAAACAATAACAGTTTGACCGTACCCTTCAACTTCTCCTTCTCTGATCTTATATTTCAACCTCTCTTCCAATGGAAGTTTGTAAAATTCTTTAATCTCATGCTTCACTTTCTCCACCAATGAAATGTCCACACCGTGATTCACCAACTGCATGCATGCGCGCATCTCATTCAAGTCAGTCAAAAATAATTAATTAATTAATTAATCAACACAATATATATGTGTGTGTATATATATATACACACGTACAAATAAAAAAGAAAAATAAATATAATAACCTGAAAGATGCCCCACTCTGTGCATGTTGAGTGCAACTTGTGGAGTTGGGAGGCTTTATTTTCTTCATCAAGCAAGCTTTTCATGTCGAGAACTGGGATGTCTGCGGTTGGGGATATTTTTTCATCAGATGAAATCGTTGTTTCTTGCTCCAAAAGGTAACGCGTTGGGATCTCATGAATGGGGCTTTTAACCATTTCTTGAATACTTAGTTCCATATTCCTAATTCTCAGATGAGATATATTATATGTTTGCAGCTATATGCTATGTATCAATGGTGAGATGCGATTAATGTTCTTTAGAGCACACATATTTATAGCCGAGGAGCTAGGCATATGACATTTCTATATCTATATATATGTGATCTCAAATATTATGAATCTTGACTATATTGATTTTTATTTATTTTTATATATATGTAATTTGTATCACGAAAAATGAAAAGAAGAACTAGTATTTCAAACACATGCAACGCGTTGAACTACAACATAATTTTGAAGTACATATGTAGAATCCTTCAACAATCAGCACCGACCCTCTAGTACTGTAAATATGTCAATTATTAAATTGCATGACTATTTCTATTAACTAGATCTCGTACATATGAATTAATTGCAAAAATAAAATAAGAATAAGCATGTGCTGTACATGCAGAATGTTCATGTGCACAAATTCAATGAATTAACAAGACTATTTGAACTTATCAATTAGGTTGTTGCAACGATCATAATTCTAAACATATATAGCTGGCGTTGGAAAATATATAGAAAATTCTAGAAAATAATATAATATTTTATAAGAGAAATTAATTTATCATCTATTCGATATTGTATTATAATAATAATTTCTTGTATTTCCTTAACACTTCTCATGATACATGCCCCATTAATTAATGTACGTAGTATGCTTACACATAATTTTGCTTCAGAAAAAAAAATCATCCCTAACGTGCAGTTCTAAATTAGGCGTCCACCCTATCATTATTCAAATTCCATATATTTTAAATTTTCCATTTTAATTTTGTATGCATTATTTAATTTAGTTAAATATTTATTGCTTTATTCATCCACAAAATTATACTCACATATTTTATATTGTGTCTATGTATATTTCATTTATTATTGATAATTAGTGAATGTATGGTTTTATCTACTAAAAAAGAAAAAGAATAGATAATAATTTCATGGAAAATTGAAAATAAAAAAATGTGTAATTAACAATTTTGTGGATGGAAGAAAATGAAAATCATAAGAATTTGTCATGTGCAATAAAACTGTATAATTAATTTTTAAATTAACTATATATCATATTTATCGTATTATTATAATGAATAAATCAAAAAGGAAATTTAATTTTTAAAATAAATTCTGCTACTTATAATTCATTATACTAACATAAATATTATTTTTATAGTATGTATGAATCAAAATAGTAAATTTAATTGTGGATTAGGACAAATTGGGAAATATGTAACTGTAGAAATTAAATTTCTTCCTTGAGAAAATTTAATATTTGAGAAAGAGTAGTACATTAATATAATAATAATATCATACTCTATTTTCCAAAAAGTTATTCTGGACAATACGATAATGCTTGACGACTTCTAAATTAATTCCCATACAAATGTGAAGTTGATCATCCAGAAGATTCAATTTGCGCACATGCGATTTATTAAACACGCATGCATTTATATTTAACAGTTTCGTTAATTTGTTGTATAATCGTAAATAGATTTAATTATTTATTTAATCATCTCATCATCATCATCATATACTAACACTAATTCAACAAAGCAAGAGTTTGTCCTCTATTGTGAATCAACCTCTCCAGCCCCTCAACAAAGGGCTGGGAAGTGGGACCCCTTCCTTTTTCTTATACATACACAATACAATATATTTGTATATACACTACTAAAACTGATCTATTTCTAATTATAATTAACTCATTCTTTTATTTAATACTATTGGTAATAAAATAATGCCAAAATGAGAACAAAATTAATGTTGTAGTTGTTTGAGGAAGCAAGCTGTTCAACGACAAATGTTTTTTTTATTTTTTAACTCTGACATCCTCACACGGTAGGCGTCAACATTTTATTAGTTACTAGCTATATTTTTATTACTCAAGTTTTTATTTGGGGAGGAGGATTAATTACCATCTTCAAATCTTTAAATTATTTATACAAATTACCTAATTAGCTGATTGCTGGTAAATCCAGCTTGCTAATAAGTATATAAAATGAAACTAATTCAAGCATAAGAAATCGAAATTAAGCATAAAAGATTTGAAAATTTAATATATGAAAATGGAAACACTAGCTAAAAGTAAGACTTCTGATCTTGATCCAACTCATAGTACAGCCTCATCAACTTTTATTAATGTTTCATCAGAAAATAAATAAATGGTTAAATAGATGTAGATTTGTTCCATTTTACAATTTTGTGCTAGCTTAGGATTTGTTGAAAGGTCACAATAACACCAAAACTTCCAGTACTATTAGTATAGGCTGTATAGCATAAAGTTTACTACTTTGTAGATAATACTAATTTGAAGGAGTCATCTTCTGCAAATATGACTTGGTTTAATTTGCTTAGTTTTGGGTTTGACATATTAATTATATCTAGACAGCTTAGCTCTATATATCTTAATCCCTTTTAAATAGAAAAACAAGTTTAGCGCTATTGGTTGTATATCATCAAAATAATAATCCCAATATCACTAAATTATTTGCACATGCATATTGTCGTGGCTAACTTTTTAATATTATACTCTCTTCTTATTAATAATGATATATTTTAATTAAAATTGTAAAAAAATTAATAAAAATGAGTCATTATTAATTAAATATTGGAGAATTTGATAAACATGATTGAAATTATGAATTTTTATCGAAAACATTGTCGAAAGTATTATTCACGCGTAAAGATATGGTGATAAACTTGTACTATTGATAAACCATTTATATGAAGGCAAGTGTTACATGTGCTGTATCAGAAAAATTAATAATCTAACATTGTAAAAATGACTGAAACCAACTTTTCTTTTAATTATGCTTGTAGTCGTTGAATTTAAGTACCTTCATCTTCAAATCTTAATTTAATACTCAATAGTAATGCATTTTACTATTATATTAGTTAAGTTGCGTTGGAAATGATCCCAACTATATACTAATTTAACCCTAATTGGGATATTTCCATATAAAACGTGTTGCCTTTGTTATATAGAAATGTCTTTACGTGTTTGACTTTTGCATCGTACACTATAATATGATAATTAAGCACGTTTGGTGACAATGATATATGCGATTGATTTTTTATTCAAATATTTTATTTTTGTAGAGGGGAATGAATAGGATGTCTTGGCCCAAATTAAATAATTTGGAGATAGGGTGAGGTGTGAAAGCGTCATGCTCAAGTTTAATTTGTGGCTGTCCAACACACGAGAGATTTTTGATGCAGAATTTCGATAGGGTAAACTTACTCGGTTTCAGACTAACCGATTCGTATCGTTAGTTTATTCGTTATTGTTTGATGTGTTTTTGTCATGTTTTTACACGACTTTTCGAGTCTCGTTTCATTGCTTTAGGTTCATTTTATTTTACAATTTAGTTTGTTTTTACGTCCGGTCTCCGTAATTGCATGTAGGTTGTTTGGTGTGGAAGTTGGCGCGAAATGGAGATGTAACGATGAAGCTTGGATAGTATAGGATTAAAGTTCATCTCGATAGGAGTCCGTAGCCGCAAATGGATCCAAAATCGGAGTTCAAACGAGGGAAAGCGGGCCGAAACAAAATCGCTGCGCGTAGGAGGACAATAACTGATAGCCAGCAGTCGCTGGGCGCAACTTTTAGACGCGGAAATTGTTATTTAAACTCCGTTTTTAGACGATTCTTTTATCCCCAATTCATATTTTCTCTCTTCCAAACTCTAGATACATTATTATAAATAGTTGATTTCTTTGTAATTTCGCATCGGGACGAAGGATTGAGGTGAGATCAACGCTCAGTCTAAGATTTATTCTTAGTAAGTGTCTCTTATTTTTGAATATTGAATGGATTGATTTGTTTTTCTCTACCTAGTTTTATGGATTTCTTGATTAATTATTGATTGTTCTTGATTCATGCTTTATTGATTAAACTTGTGCGTAATCGAATTGAATGTTTGATCACCATTTAATTCCCTTGTATTCTAGATGAGATTGAGAAATAATTTTAGAATTTGACCTAGGGTTTAATCATCAACAATTCCAAATCAGAAATGTAGGGATTATATTCGTTGTTAATTGTGATTTTCCTATTGTGTAATTCAAATACGTGAGTTAGAATTACCGTTTAATTATCAAATATGCGAGTTAGATGATTAAGAAACTCTAGAAATTGATTTATTAATTACAAATCATTGTTCTTAATTGAGGAATTCTTCTTAGGGTAATCTAATGCGGGAGTCGTGATTACTGTCTAATTAAAAATGCGTAAGTAATTAATTAGACTAACTATTAAGAAGCCCTTAATGAACGAATAATAGCATGAGTTTAGGAGTATGATTTAATTAATTTTAGATTTTCTTAACTCTAGGCCCTTAAATCCGAAATCCCACCTTTTTATTATTTTGTTTATTTATTTATTTTTTGTTTTCTCATGCTTATTATTTATTAGAGTGTTTAAGATTTCTATTTATTTGTTCTTGATAACACTTAACATTAGAATCGCCCTGTTAAGCTTTCCATTGAGATTCGATCGAGGTTAACTTGTCACGTACAATTGACCTCGTATATTTGCGAGAACCTAAAGTGTACATTTTAGGCTTAACAGTTATTGATATATATCTCGGATTTTTATGTTTGTATACTATTCCATCATTTAGTCCTTGTATGGAGACTCATTTTTCCACTTATCTACACACTTATTTAGTGCTCCCTCCGTTCCTACTTACTTGACGCGTTTTCCTTTTTGGGACATTATGGTATACTTCACGTTTCCTAAAATAGAAATAATAAGGGATTCTAGTCTTAACTTTAACTTAACTTAACACTACTAATTAAACTAATCTGGGCTTAATTAACAAACAAAAAAATGGCCCAACCCATACCCCCATACCCATTTTCCTTTCTCATTCTATTCTATCTCCCTCCAGCACGCTACCGACCTTCTCTTCTCAAACCCTAGACACTTCTCCTATGTTGGAGATTTCATCGTCGTTGTACTCAACCCTAAATCTATCTCCCTCCAGCCCCACTACACTTTCGAAAACCCTAAACCTATCTCCTCATTTGGAGACTATATCGCTGTTTTACTCCAAGCCTAGATCTATCTCCCTCCAGCCCCGCTACCCACCTTCGAAAACCCTAGATCAATCTCTTTGTCCTCCTCTCTCTGCCCGCCTCTCTCTGCAACATCACCTATGGAAATTGAATCCATCTCCAAACCACCTTCTCACCACGGTTGTGTTACGCCACCTGCGGGATTCCCACCTAACTGGTGGAGCTCTCTTCTCCGCCCCCCAATCACGATGAAGGAGGAACCAAGCAATGGATTTTGCGGTGGTGAGAGAACCCCGTGCTCGCCGACCTCTAAAAGACCCCTCTTTCTCCACCGCAACTCCCCCCCATACCCAGCACAAGAACAGATTCATACTGGATCTGTGGCGGGCTTCGTCCCTTTACGCCTGAATATCTCTCCGACGATGATGACACAACTTACCTTTGGCAAGGGCTGTTTGGAGGCGTGGAGAAGGAGGAGGAAGGGAGGATTTTGGTGGCGACCTATGAAGCTCCAATTTTGATCCCCTCCTTACCATTTAGCCCTGGAACAGAGAGCTAGACAGAGGCAGTGACAGAGGGAGAAAGGCAGATGCGCGAGTCTCCATTTTTTGACTCCTACTTCAAGGAATTTGACCTTCCTGTGGTGAGATCTATCCTCTCTCTTGATTGCTTATGATGCATGTGATGAAATTGATGATTGTTGACTGTTGGGAATATGTTGTTGTGTTGATGAATCTTATGCTATATGTGATGAATCTGATGAGAATATGTGATTCTGATGCTATATGTTGATTCTGATGGAGCATGTAATATATGTTGATTCTTATGCTATATATGGTAAACTGTGAGGTAAGAATGTGATGTTATATGTGGTATATGTGGTAAGTTGTGAAGTGATGGAGCATGTGATGAATCTGATGGGAATATTTGATTCTGATGCTATATGTGTTAAGCTGTGAGGTAAGCTGTGATGCTAAGTGTGATGGTAAATGTTGATTCTGATGGAGCATGTAATATATGTTGATTCTTATGCTATATGTGGTAAGTTGTGAGGTAAGAATATGATGGAGCAATCTGTGATGAAGCTATATGTGGTAAGGTGATAGAGCAATCTGAGATGAATCTGATGCTATATATTGATTATGATGCTATATGTGGTAAGTTATTAGGTAAGTTGTGATGCTATGTGTGATTATGATTCAATATGTGTGATGGAGCAATCTGATGTAAGTTGTGATGCAATATGTGATTCTGAGGTAAGCTGTGATGCTATATGTGTGATTGAGCAATCTGTGAAGTGTGATTATGATGCAATCTGTGATTATGTGTTGGCAATCTGATGCAATATGTTGATGCATGATTATGTGTTGGCAATTTGTGTTGATGCATGATTATGTGTTGCAATCTGTGAAGTGTGTTGAATTTGATTTTAGTAAAGGTAAGTTATAAATTCATCATATAAGTGGCAACAAAATGCACAAAATAAAGTTGCATTACAATCAAGAGTACACTTAAATGATGTGTTACTCTTGATGTATTAGTGCATACAAAAAACCACATATCCTATAACTTATCAACCTATACAAAAACTGTCTTGAATCCCAAAAAAATGCAGTCTTCAACACCAGAAAACATGAACTACAGCTTCATTCCTCATGCACCTTCATACCCTTCTATCTCATCTATTCCCAAAGCCTTGATAATCTCTCATATTCCTTCAAAGCTGCCCATCTCAATTAAGTAGTGCAAACACTCTTCTGCTAGCTCAAGTGGAACCTTTAAGCTAATTGGCAAAGCCTCAACCCTTATCAATGCATCATTTCCCATATGTGGAATCTTGTAACTGTTTTGGCCTTTAACTTTTATGATCTCCAACATACAGCCTTGCAAACTTAGAAAAACTTCATCTAAAGTTAGTGGTGATAGAGTATTGAATGAGTTTTGGACTGCATTCATCATTTCTTCGACTATTTTGCATGATGTCTCAAGTTGTAAGGATTGAATAGCCCTAAACCAACCTAGATCATTAACATTTGTGTCTGGACTGTTTGGTGGTTGTTGCACTAGTCTGATATTGAAACCATTTTGTGTTGCAGCAGCCCTGAAATCTATGCCATCATCTTTTATGTGTGGGTTTGCGTTATCTTGTTGAATCATTATGTGCTTTGATGCACCAACTGGCCACTTGTTCATTATTGCTGGTATTATCTGTCCATTTAATGCAGTCCATTAAATGCTAAACATAAAGGTAAGTTGTCAATGATGCGAAGCTATATTATAAGATGTAAAACACTATAAACTGATTTCATTAAATGCAGTTGTTTCAACTTATTTTCAACTTTCAGTACGTGGCGTTGTTTAGACCAGACCCACTGTCCGATAAAGGGACTCAGTAACGGGTACGAGGAATATTTCCAGCCGATATACTTCCAAGTTATTTTATTAAATTGCTCGCAAGAGAACGAGTTCGTTATAGATTAATAAGTTGACCCTAGTCGTATTCTCAAGGAAGGCTTAGCAGGGCAATTATATTCTTTGTTCGTAAAAACGGAAAGCAATTAAAGAATTTGACTTGGATTTCTATAACTAGGCGAAGAAAGCAATTAAAATATAAACTAAGAACGAAATTAAATCTAATCTAGGAAAGTAAAGAACTTGAAGTTTGAAGACGAAAGGAAAACGGAAAAAAATCTGGAAATTGAAAGCGATGAAAGGAGTTGAAATCATAAAACGAAACAAACGATAAAAGTAAATAAACAAAGCAATAATTAAAGGGAAAGAAACGAACTTGAATTAATACTTGAAGTACGTCTGGAAACGACAATGAAATTCTGGAACTAACGGTGTTCGAATGTTGTAAACGGCTAACTCTAAAACGAAGAACGGAACGAAAAATCCTATCTAGAATGCTAAGTCTCGACCCTTGATTGCGGGATCGAGACGAACTAAAAATAATAGAAATATGCTGGAAAACTAGTCTAGGAATTCGTGCCAAAAGGAGTCGGGACGAAGTGTGGAGGATTGCGATGTGTCGAATGAATGGCACGACGTGTCTTTTTATAGCGAGAGGAAACTCAGCGGTCTTTGGAAGTCACCGGTCGCTGACTGAGTTTGTTCCGAGTGGTGCTAGGGTTCGTTGCAACGGCCCGCGCAAAAAACGGGGGTCAGCGACCGCTTAGATGAGTCAGCGGCCGCTGACCTGTGTGCTGCGGCCTGGCACGGCCGCTGGCTCGTGGGTGGCTCGGCGCTGGCTCAGTGTGGCTAGTCAGCGACCGCTGATCATGGGTCAGCGGCCGCTGACACGGTCTGCCGCGTGTCTTTCGGCACACTTTTTCGTTTTCTCGTTTCTTTTCCACTTTTGACGCTCGTTTAGGCCAATGATCCTGAAACATAAAATGAAACATAAATCGGGCTAAAACATCACGGAACGAGGGAAAATAATATGAATAAATCTACGAAAAACCTAAGTTTAGACGAACAAAATGAGACTAAACAGCAGTCCATTAAATGATAAACATAAAGGTAAGTTATCAATGATGAAGCTATATTCTGAGATGTAAACACTAAAAACTGATTTCATTAAATGTTGTGCATTAAATACAACAATTTGCAATCAGTACCTGATTTATCAAACATGATTTAACTACAACTTTGGTGACTGAGTCTATTGATTTAGTCTCTAATGCTCCTCTTGGCATGTGCTTGCTTTTTCTCTTTGCTGCCACTTTCTTGGTGAATGGGAATATCCCAATTTTCCCATCGAATAACACTTCACCATTTTCTGCAATATGTGATCTTGCAACTGCACACATGAACATTATTTACAAATGAAACTTTTATGCTTGCATGTTCTATGTGGCTCTAGTTCTTGAGGTGCTAAGTAGAACCTCCTCTTATCTCTTGTAATGATGAACCATTTCTCATCAATATGCACCATATTGTGCATGTTTCTAAATTTTAACCGATTCAATATTGAATCGAGCTCTATAGACTCGAGACTAAATCGTAGTTGTAGTAGCTTATTCGGGGCTATTAAGTCGGGCTTCAAAGTTGAAGTGTGAGCTCTGAGATGCCCTAATTTTACCCACCTCCAAACACTTGTTGGACCACACTTTAAACTCAAAGCAATAGATCTCAAGCTACCTCTTTTACTTAGCTCAAGAGAAGCCAAAACATCAAGGTCAAGTAGTTTAGGACATGTTTTTTTTCTAAGTTTCTTACCATTTTCAACATGTATAGTTAATCATTCATTTTTTTGTTGTTTTGCAGCACTCCGAAGTCGACTAACGGTGGATCTCGACACTCCAAAATGCTCCTCGGTCTGCTTCATTCTCCCTCTCTGAGGCTTCCCGTTGCTGCTACCTTCAAGAAGGAACTGCACTATAAGGTTTCTCTCTTTAGTAAAAAGATCATTCTTCGGCATTTTTTAAGTGTTTAGTTGTAGAAATATTGGAATAGAAACTGACTGTTGTAAATCTACTTTTAAAGATTGTTTATGGTGAGAAATTTGAAGTTGTAAAGGATTTTGGGTTGCTTTTGGTGAAATATGAATTTCCCGTCCATTTTTCATTGTGAATTTTGGATTTTTAGACAATCTTTATGGAATGAATTTATGGACATATTTTTTTTATCTTAAGCTGAGATTTGTTTAATTTGTCTATTATTTAACATGTTTTATTTCCTTTAATAATTAATCTGCATTTTTCTGTTATTTTAGAAAAAAAATGACTTTATATTTCAGTTAATTAAATTAAAAAATTTAAGTAATTAATTAATTAAACTAAATTAAAAAATGAATTTTTATTAAGTCTTTTTAATTATTGAATTTAATAAACATTAAATAAATAATAAATAACTCTAATCACAACACTTTAAAGTGTCTTACTACATTATTTTAATTTTCGTGCCAAAAAAGAAACGTGTGAAGTAAGTAGTAACAGAGGGACTATTTATTAAAATACATTTTCAGAAACAATGTAGATAAATGGAAGACCAATCAAGTGATTTTTAGTCTAGGTGATTTTATATGAGTGTATGATATTTTGAATGTTAAACATTAAAGTCACAAGGAAGATTTTAATTATTCCCATGAGAACAGATGTTATAAGTAAAGCTACAAAAGTCACCATTAGACTAAATGTCATGCAATAAAGTAAATTAATCCTTAATTAATTTCTTCTATTTACTTTATTTCCACATCATGATACAGTCGTATTAGACTATTTAGTGTATTTATATTACCAAAATTTGCTCATATTACTAAAGGCTACCTGAGATATGATTGACCGCACTAATTTCATTCTTAGATTATTTCAATATCATTTTTATTGCTTGGCTGGGATACATTTCAAACAAACAAAAAAAATAGTAGCACTAATTACAAGTTTTCAAATATTTCAAAGTCTAATCATAAAAAACAAATATTTTCTCTGTTAATAAAAATACTCCCCCTATCTCATTAAACCCCTATCTCATTAAAGATGACCCTTTTTCTGCACGCAAATTAAGATAATTCATTTTTTTTTACCCCAATACACTTAAAGCACAAAAAAATATTATAAAAGGAAATAGGCCAACTTTAAAGGGACGAATGAAAATAAAAAAAAGAGTCATCTTTAATGGGATGAAGGGAGTATTATTTAATTTAAACTAACATACGCGTCTTATGAAAATAGTTTCTTAAGTTAGTGTATTGAATGGAGTTTGAGTCTATCTTAGTTCATTATTATTAATTCAGTTATCAATATAAAATGAAAAAGTAATTATAAAAAATAAATAAATAAATTGTATAACAAATTCACTTTAATGTTAGCGAACTTTGTATTTTGTTATATATAGAGTAAAGCATATATGTGTAGTTAGGGTCCTTAGGGATGTCAACATGTGGATTTTATTTGGTCAAAACTCATTAAGGCATGAAGTTGCAATTTCAATGTTCATCCCAAAATGGAATCCGCTTAGACTGAGTCGTGACCGTTTCCAATCCGACCTCACTTGTTTGATACGGTTTCGGTCTTGTGTTGTCCTGATCATTTTTTTAATTTCCTTATTTGTAAAATTGCGCTAGAAACATATTTATACAATAACTAAAAACATTAATTTATTATATTTTAAAGTGTAATTTTTTTTCTTGATTTAATGTGAAAATTATGTAATGAATTAATTTTATCGGTCCAAGTTTTTAATTCAAATGCCACAATAGCGATTTTGGTTATAAAATTAGAACTATTTTACAGTTTTGGGTTGAGTAAAATCACCCATTGACAAGTTTAGATGTAATTTACTAGTTGTCCTTTTACGAGACAAGTTCGATTATCGATTTTAAAACAGTGCAGTATGCTTAAAAAACACAGCACGTTCATATCTCAAGTAAAACCGACTAGCAGCGAGTAACGTTAACCAGTTCGGTATTGTATTCTCACATTCTTTTCTTCTTTCCTTTTGACTATTTTCCTGGTCCATATTCACACACAATTTTCCTTCTCAACTTAATTGCTTTGACTTATATATTAATGTGATGCATGCTATTTCAACAGTTTGATGATATATATGGTGGGTAAATTTAAGCCCAATACAAACAATTTATTACAGAGTCCAACACAAGTATTCATACCACCTAGGAGTACAAAACAAATAGCTGGGCCTCAAGGCGTACCTCTTTTATAAGACTTAATATTTAATGTTTTATATTTTCCTTTAATATTATTATCTCTTAAGAGGTTAAATAGCATATTAAATCAGAGTAATTTTGCAATATAATATGTATAAGATGGGAATATTACAATATTAACTCAATAATATAGTTCAATAAATTCACAATGCCACGTGTGGAGTATAGAGTTCAAAGAGGGGTCAAAATGAAAGTAACATACACTTGTTAGAAAATGCATCTGTCGTGATACTTCACTTAATTTGTCTCATGCTTTGTAAATAAACATTGCTTTTCAACCTAAAATTAATGCCTTCCATTTTGAATGTTCACATTATTTGTGGTTTTTTTTTTTAGAAATTTTTTTTTTCAAATTATTTGTTATTAACGAGCGTTGTTTCAAATTAGAACCTTCCGAGACGAATTTGATATCAATAAATTAATATACGTATATATTTCTTATAATAAAAAAGATTGTGTTTGGCGACAAGTTGGCAACAGAGTAAAACAATGAGAAAAGAAAAATAAAAATGGGGATTGTGTTATATGTATGATAGGATATGGCCCATCAATAAGGCCCAAACGCTCCGAAGCAGCTCGGCGGCCCAACGCCTAGGCCCATCAAGAGCAGCTCGGCCGGCCCACTAGCACGGCCCACTTACTATAAATAGCCATAAACCGCCTACATTATCTATAAATAGCTAGATTAAAGCTCAATTAAGGAGGGAGACACATTCACTTCCTGTAAATCTACATTTCAGCTCTCAAGTTATAAAACAAAAGAGATCTCCCCGTGGACGTAGATCTATTAAAAGATCGAACCACGTAAACCTCGTCTCGTTTACTTTCTAATCATCGTGCAAATCTCACTTCGAAAATCGGCGATCGATCAATGTACTTGTAATTATTAAACAAAACCATCAAATTTAATTTTATTAGATGGATTTTCGTTATTTAACTAAAAGGGACTTGATAGAGAAATTGTTTTATGCTGACGTCTTAATTTTATAATATCAGTTTTCTGATCATTTAAATTTTTATGAAATAGAGATTATTTACCATTGACCAAAATGTCTTACACGGGCCGTCATCAGAATTAGATTAAGAGGGTGTTTGACTAAGCTTATTTTAAAAAGCTATAAATTGTGTCGAACTACTTATTTTTTCAACAGCTTATAAGCTTTACAAGCTTATTTTTACAACTTATAAGTTCTCAAGGAGTTTAATTTGTCAAACATTTTGAAAGAGCTTATAAGCTCAGCCAAACACCTTCTAGGTTAGTTGGCCCTTAACATTTCCTCTATTGGGCCTTATACGGAGTATCAGATCCTCAACCCCCACCACTTTGGTTAAGCACTCCCTCACTCCCGCGACTTGTTTCTTTTTTGCACGTAGAATAAAAGTAGTGTAAAAAAGTTGAAAAAGTAATTGGATCTACACATTTTAAAATGTAAATTTTCACGTTTTAGGAAACAAGTCAATATTAATGGGACAACCTACAAAGAAAAATAGAGTCAGTTTTAACGGAATGAAAGGCATAGGGATGTCAATCGGTAACCGGTTCTTGGGAAGAACCGGTACCGAACTGGGAACCGGTTACAGAGTACTAGTTTTTCGGAAAATTAACCGGTTCCCGGTTCTCAAGTTTTGAAAATAACTGGTACTCGGTTACCCGGTACCGGTTAATAAAATTAAATATTATAAAAAATATATTTAATATATTATAAAATATTTTAAATATTATAAAATATTTAATTTATATTAAATTATTATTTGTTTAAATTTATATTTTTAAAATAAAATATTTGAAATATTTAAAAAATTTAAAAATTTTTAAAAAAAAATTGGTACCTTAACGGGTACCGGACCGGTCGGTACCCGGTTAACCGATAAAAAATTCGATTCCGGCACCAGTTTCTTATATTTCAAGTTTTTCGGTACCGGTTAACCGGTAACGAACCAATTGACACCCCTAGAAGGGAATATAATCTATATAATATATTAAAGGATTACATATTAAAACTCTCTCCTTAATTCAAAGCTTATGTGACATCACTACAATCCTTCTTTCATATTTATATTGATATTTTATACACGGTAATATATAATTCAATGATTTGGAAAGAATTGTTTTAGGTAAGTGTATAATTAATATCTTATATAATTAATTAGTCATGATTATAGTCATATTTAATTAATTATTCACTAAAAATTGCAATATATATAGTTGAATGTATACTTTATATATTATATAGATTAAAAATATTTTGCTAATTATAATATATAATATAGATATGATAGTAGGCCCCTACAATAAACTTTGTTCATTTATGATACAAAAATATAGAGCATTCATCAATTATCATCGTTTACTCTTGAAAATTGGATAATATATAATTAATTTTGAAGATTGATGGACTAGTTAATTAATTGACTATTAATTTGTTTCTTTTTTATTTAGATTAAATGGTCTTTAGCCTTTAGAATTTTTTAATTAATTTTAATATTTATTAAATTTACTAAAAAAATTATATCTTACATCTATATATGTATCTTAAATCTCAAATTTTTTGATTATTACTTCTAATATTTACTACAAATATATATCCCACGTCGTTGATTTAATATAAAATCCAAAAATTATTGAAACTTTATAAATACTATCTATATATTCTACATCACAATTTAATTGTCCAATTAATTATTTAATCAAATAATAATTATCCTCACGTGTATGGATATGGATAGCCAATGTTCATGTATGTCATGGCCGATTGTCATCCCTACTTTTGACCCACCAACAATATAATTTTTAATACATATAACATTAATTATTTGAATTGATCAAATAAATATTCATGATTTTATTTGGTCAAATAATTAATTTTTATCAAAGAAAAAAATAGTCAATTTTTTAAATTACAACATAAACTAATTATATACCAATACATTTTCACGAGATAAGTCTTCATTTAACACTTATATTTTGCAATGATATAATTTTTAAGTAACACAAATTTGCAATTCTGTTAATAAATCATAACATAACGTGATTTTTCTTCAACAGAATCTACATTAGATAAATTACTGAGAATAACATTTATTTCTAATAATTTTTTAATTTATACAACTTCTAAATAGGAGAAATGTGTCAAAATAATCATTTTAATAAAAAAAAATTCAAATTTTAACCACCTAAAATATTATGGTAAAATAATAGTCATTTCCTATTATAATTATATAAAAAGAACGAATATGAGTACCCTCAAACCCACCACCCATCACCCATCACCTTTTGGGTATCCATCATCCCGACACTTATGGATATTAATCACGTGTGAAACATATAATATTAATATTTAAGAGATATTATATACTTCATCTGTCCCATTCAAGATGGTCCATTTCTTTTCGGCACGCTGACCAAAATAATCCTCTTCTTTTTATTTACCCAATACACTTAAAGCACAAAAATGTTACTATAAAAGCAAATGTTCCATCTTCGTGGGATAGACGGAAACGGCAAAAAGGGCCGTCTTGAGTAAGACGGAGGGAGTATAATTTTAGGAAATACTTTACATATAATTTTTAGAAAAATATAAAAACATGGTTAATATTAGGTGGGTGGGTGAGTATTTAACGGATATTTTGATGGATATTTCATAGGTATATCGCGAATAATTTTTGTGAGTAAGAATAATAACTATCCATATACAAATACAAATGATATTAAAATATACCCATGAAACCATGATTTGATATCAAATGTGTCTCTAACTCACATATATTACTGTTAGACAATCACACGTAAGTTGTCATTTATACCCTTGCGGGTACGGATATGATATGGATAGTTAATACTCGTGCATGTCATATTCAATTGTCATTCCTACTTTTGATCCACATAAATATTTTATCTGAAAAAAAATCAATATTTGATTTGATTTAGAGTGATTATATACCAATAAATTCTATATGTGATGAGTCTTCACGTAACACATATATTTTGCAACTCCACAATTTTTAAGTGGCAAAAATTTACAATTATGTTTATAAATCATAAGGTAAGGTGATTTTTTATCAAAATATTCTATGTAAGATAATTTGTTGTAAATAATATTTATAATAATTTATTATTTTATACAACTTTTAAATAGAAAAAGGTTAAAATAACCGTTTTAATACAACAAATTCAAATTTTAACCACTTAAAATATTATATAAAAATATAGTTATTATATATTTAAATTTTCTCAATCACCCCTTATTAACGATATCATTCAATTTTATAGCTAATAATTCGTAAATACAAGTGATTAGATTTTTATTTTTATATTTATGTTATTATTTGAGTTTACTATAATAAAATAACTACTATTATACAACCTAAGCCTCTAAATATATTATAGCATTTTCAATAACTAAAATTTTATTATAAAACTCAATTTTTTAAATAAATAATAATATTTTTAATATTTAAATTTTTGTCGTAAAATATATTATTTAAAATTTTATATCTATAAATTATAATATAAAATAGTTTTCCGTCGATTTTCGACCAGTTACACACTAGTTTTACATTATAAAAGGGATGAGACCGGTTTATAAAAGATGTTCTATTCTACCACGTTGTGCACAAAATCTACTAAGGGGAGTGTATTGGTTGTGAAATCTTTAGGATTTTTTGGGACTTTAAAAAGTCTACGGATGGCGCCGTTGCCGTGGATCGGTTTAAGCAGAGTTTTCTTATTATTTTCGTTCTGCAATTTATAGTTCTTTTTATTTTCATTTTTTTTTATTTGTTGTTTATGCTCCGTTCTTCTCGCACAACGAATTTTGATATATTTGAAGATATGAAGAACGTTGAGGATCCTGAATTTGATTTCATGTTTGATCTTATTGATCCTTTGGTTGAGAATTTCAGGGAGGATGAACTTGAGCGTGTTCTCATTGGAGCATTAAGCGAAGAAGATGGAAAAACGAAGGAGAATGACGACATCAAGGAGATTATCAGATTGCTATATTCTAGTGAAGAACTCTCTTTTCTGAACCTGTCGAGCAGCATGCCCATACCGGACGACACCAAATGCGAGGAAGAGAGGATTCCAGTCATCATTAGCGAAGGTTTGGGTGGAGACCAAAAAGAAAGGTTGATGGACGTTTTGAAGGTTCACAAGGATATCAATGCATTGACATTTGGCATACTAGCCAAATCCGCTAATATCTTACCATCTGTCCGAAAAACTCTAAGACCGAAATTGAGGGCATTCCCACAATATCTAAAAATTTCTTGAAGATCAAGTTGAAGTGTGTCTAGCCTCGGACGTTAAACAAGGGCGCTTCTTGGGAGGCAACCCAATGATTTTATTTATTTTTTTTTGAATCTTAGTTTCTAATTTTCGTTCTTTTTTTTGATATAATGTTTTTTTGATGAAGTAATTATATTTTTTTTCAGGTTGCAGCCACACTACTTCTTCCAATCAGAACTGTAGGCGGTATGCCCATCCTTCCCGGAGCAGTTTCAGGGGAGTCTCCTTCTACTCTCAATTTTTTTCGACTCTCTCTATTTTTTCCTCTATACATTGAGGACAATGTGTCGTTTAAGTGTGGGGGGTCGTTTTTAAGTAGTATCTTTGGAGTCGTATTTTTTTTATGGGTGTTGGTTATATTTTTTTTTTAGTCTTTAGGCCACTTTGAGAAATTCATCATGAATGTGATAGATTATAATACGTCTTTGAAGTTTGCTTGGTTGATTTCCTTGATGAAACTAATTTTATGAAAGCTCGTATGTGTCGACGGATGAGAAAGTGTGCGAATTAATCAGTTTTTGAAAGCCTACTTAAATTGTGAGATTTGAGCCTTGAGCAAATACATGAAAAAAATGCTCTTTTTTTTTCTCTTTGTTGAGAGTTTCATAGTCTTAATTTCTCGATATTTGGTTTGCCCCATTGCCATAATTGAAGCTAATTTTTGATGTTTTAGCACAAAAATGATTTAGGCACTTAGGATTTACACCTCTCGACCTGATATATATCTGACCCTAACGATATTCCCTTAGTTTCCCCGTTTGAGCTTTAATATCCTATTTTCTTCTTGAATTTATCCACTTAAATGAAAGCCTTTTCAGCCTTTTTAGCCTTGTTTGTCCCACTGATTTTATGCAAGTTATTGAGGTATGTGATCTTAAATGAGAAATATTTGGTGGGTGTGCTTAATCGTTGTACTTGCTAAAAGGGTGAAGATGGGATTTAAAATGTTGTTTAGTGGTGAATTTGGAGTAAAAAAAAAAAGGGGGAGGAAAAAAGAGAGAGAGAGAGAGAGAGAGAAAAGTTGAAAAAGGATTTGATCGAAAGAGGATGGAAAAAAAAACTTAAAAAAAGAAGGTTGAGAAAAAAAAAAGTGAAGGGAGTTGGGGAAAGAAAAGAAAGAAAAAGAAAATGAAAAGAAGGGGTTGTGTAGTTATCTTTGGAAGATTGTTGATTGATGGTTTATACCTTAATTGCTTGCATATTGTCAGTTTATGAGCCAATTTGTTAGCCAATTTTTTTTTATCATCTTTCCTATGTACCCTAGCCCCATTACAACCTTCTCAAAGACTTTTTGATTTGTGCATAAACTTCATTTTTTGTGGTGGAAATATTGACATATGGGCAAACTATAATGGAGAGTTTTTAAGCTATGCATGAGAGTTTCAAATATGTCCCTATTCTATCGAGTGACTTTGAGCGAACCTTGTGAGATTAGATTGATTTGCACTGTTTTGACTTAGATGAAGGGTGTATACATGAAATTGCGTGGATTCAAGGAAAGGTTTGTGGTTTGAAAGGATGTTGTATTTTGATCTTGATCATGATTGTTGTCTTTTGATTTGTGGCCAAGAATCTATTTTGTCTTGAATTGAGTCTCTATCTCATGTTTCTATGGTCTTCAATTCTATATATGCTCGAGGGCGAGCATTGTTTAAGTGTGGGGGAGTTTCAAAATTTGGTGCGTCGTTATTCACCAAAAATAATTCGGCTGACAGACAGCCGGTATGTCCTTACTGCGCAGACAGTAGTAAGCAAGATCGTCTCCCAAGGGATCGGCGAGAATTTTCCTACAACTTCGACCTGCAAGGTTACTCACGAAAAATTGGAATTAACTAGAACTACGAAAATAATAAACAATAAATAGAAAAGATATTTTTGGGTTTTTCAATAAATTAATAAAACTAACAAAGATGACAAATAAATGAGAAGTATCCCAGCAATCAATTAATTCCACCTAGACTTGATATTTCGATCCTCGATGCAAAAATAACAATAATTCATGCAAATAAACCGGTTATGATCACCGAAGACGCTTCTGACGCGATCTCATCTCTCCATAGCATCTCGATAATTAGGAAGACGCTTCACTAACTATTTCCCTAATCGACTGACAACCGCAAGAGACGCTCTATAGATTTAATGAGCCGACAGCATTAAGAACTAGAGAGACCCGATTCAAAACCGACAAACTCTGACGCATGATTATCGAATTAAAATTGTTATTCTCTTAACTAGAAAGTCAATTTACCACTAATTAAATCTAAACCACGATTACGTATGGCCGATTCAATTGGCTATTAATCAATTCTACTCAACTAAATATTGCGCACTACCTAGATGAATAAAACGATTAAATCACAGAGAAAATAGAGAACAACAAATACTTGCATACGAATTAAAGGATGAAGAACAAATTTGATCTCACGGAATAATCACGTCCGGGCTTCCTTAATCGATGTTGGAATAAGGAGATTAGCTACAAAACATAAATAAATAAACAAAAGAAATAGATGAAATAAAATAAACCATGTATTGAGCCTCCACCAAAGTGGGCGGCTGATTTGTGTCCCCCAAAGCTTCAAGCTCTCTAGGGTTTCAAAAATAATAAGACTCCCTATTTATAGTACTAGAGATATCCTCTTAACTAGGAAATAAATCAACAACCCTAATTTACTAGGAAAATATTAAATACTTCTCATCTAATATAATATTTCCAAGTCTAATAACTAAATAAAATACTGGAAACCGAATTATACTAATTAATCCCGTAGGAATCAAGTAATCATCGCCAAAATCAACAGAAATCTCGAAATTGTCTCTTTCCTTCGTCAGCTACAGTACTTTCCAGGCGGTATGGGCATACCGCCCTAATTTTCGGCAGATTGTCAATTCTTCAACTCGATCCCAATTTACAAACTCTTCCAAAAATCATCCTTAATCACCAAAATTCACCTTTTGCCTACAAAAACACATCATGATCACAATTAATCTAAATATAAGTGATTCCATTCAAAAAGACATCAAATTCAACCAAAATATCTCATAAATAAGTAGTAAAATAATACCCAATCAACGGATTTAGAAAATCCATAGTCTGTGTAGAGTTTCACAAACTTATTTTTATTGATTTACATGAATTTTCATAGATTTGATAGAGTTGTAAAATACAGTTTTTACATAGACTTTTATAGAATACAGGGCTATGGATAACAATGGGTCGGCTTAGAACGAACTTCCCTATACTCAGTCCCGACATGCAGTTTTGTTGATGGGCCCAAGCCCTACCCATGGCCCAATCGAACTTGTAATTCAAGGCCAAGTTCAGGTCCATGTGGATTGAACGGACATCCATATTTTATTTTTACTTTATTATTTTCTTAACATATTTAAAATATATATAATTAATTTATTTTAAAATATATTTATATATTTTAATATTCATTGATATGTCCATTAATTTATGTTTATTATACATTAATAACAATGATGATATTTATATTATTTTGCTCATATATTTTATTTAATATGTCTATTAATTTATTTTTATTACACATTAAAAATAATAATTATATTTATATTATTTTAAATTTATGTTTTAATATAAAATATTTAAATATTTGGGTCGGGCTTGGGTATGTCGGGCCTAAAAATTAGTCCAAACCCGACCATAACGTCATCGGCTCGGGTTTGGACAGATTTGAGTCAGACCCTGTAAAATTATCATTCATAGTAAGGGCTCGAAATGAGAGAAAAAGGGTTGGGTTTAGGGATGACAACGTGTCAGGTTGGGCTGGACTTCCCTATGCTCAAATCTGGCCCGCGGTTATATGTATAGGCCCATGGCCCGACCGAAAATTAGGCCCAAGCCCAGACCCATATGAATCGGGTGGACTCGGGCCAGACCCGTAATTTTTTAAGATATTTTTTATTTTTAATACATAAAAAATATATAATTATTTTTTAATTGCATTTTATATATTTTAACATTTATTACACTTTTAAATGCATGTAACTAAGTATTAAATCAAAATTTATTTAGTTGTATATGTTATTTAATATATATATTAATTACAATAATAATATTTATACTATATTTAATTTATAATTTATATATTAATTATATAAATGTCGGGTCAGGCTTGGGTTGGACGGAGCTTAATTTTCATCTCTAGTTGCGGGTTTGTAAAATTTTTTGAGAGAATCCGTTGATATCTCTCGTTATTAGGAGAGATTTTGTAAGTAGAATTTATATATATTTTTAAAAGAAAATCCATGAAAATCCATAGATTATTAAAATCCATAAACTATTGAATACCTAAAGATTTTAAAAAACTATTTAAAATCCGTATTGAATACCTCAAGATTTTGAATGACTTTTTAAAATTTGAATTGAATACCCTTAGATTTTAAAAGTCTATAAAAATCTTATAGAATCCACAACCAATACACCCCCTAAATGTCGGCAAAAAGATGGAAAATGGATATGCTCATCATTTTTTTTAAAAATCCGTGTTAAATTTACGATATAAAAAATAATCAAGATATTTCATAAATAAAAATGAAATAATAGAAAATTTATCAATTCAATGGAAATATCCACAAAAATTCGTGTAGGTCAATTAATGAAAAACGGATATGTTCTTCTTTTTTAGAAAAAAATGTGTCGAATTTACCATTTGAAAAATAATTAAGATATTGCAGAAATAAAAATGAAAAATGATAGAAAATTTTCTATTCCATGGGAATATCCACAAAAAGGCGATGATGGCTCAAGCAGATGTTACAAGCCTATGATATCGGAGATTTGAGCATTTCAATTACATTCCTTGAGGCTATTTCATCAGAAATATATGATGAGAGATGTCTCTTATAAATGAATGAGATAATGTATGTGGATGATGCAATTCGGGGAGACAACATCAACAACCATTTTCAATAGAGAAAACATAGTGAACCTAGAAGATATTGGAGATTTTCCATACTCACATATGTGGGTATATGGGAACGACATCAGTAAATCAAAATAAATGCTTCGTACTTTTATTTGATGATTATTCTAGAATGGTGTGGGTATACATGATATAAGAAAATTCAGAGTTTTTAGAATCTTCAAGAGATTGAAGCGATTTAAGAATCTTGTGGAGAACTAAAGTGTCTACAAAATTAAGAAGTTAAAAAGCGATCAAGGTACGAAATAAATCAAAAGAATTTGACAAGTTTTGTGAAGATTCAAGGGTTGAGCATCAACAAATAGTAGCCTGCACGCTACAACAAAACGGGGTGTCAGAAAGAATGAACTGCACAGTGATGAAGATAGTGAGGTCCATGCAAACAGAAAAGGGTGCCGAAGAAGTTAAGGACGGAAGCTATCAACGCTTCAGTGTACATACTCAATAGATGTCCTACAAAGACTTTACCATACAAGACACCAATCAAATCTTAGTCAAGACAAAAGCCTTGAGCCCAACATTTGAAGGTTTCTGAAAACATCTGCATCATTCATGTCCCTTCAGTCAAAAGGAATAAATTGGAGGATAAGACGGAAAAAGGGGGTCTTCCTCGGCTATAACAGTACTAAAATCAAATGATATAGAATATATAATTGTAGGAATCGTTTAAATAAATAAATAAATATATATATATTATTTATATATATGGTGGTTAATAAAGTTTGACCAAGTTTTAAGTGAAGAGACATTTAATTTTAAGAAAATTAAATGACATATGGTCGATCTAAATTTCGAGTAGATGATCGTGGTATATTTATTTTCTCTAAACCGATTACCGGTGAGTGAGAAATAATATTTTAAAGTGGGTCATTTAAAGTATGAAGTTATGTGTTTGTGACTAAGTATGGAGAAGAACTTTTGTCTTACATTGGTTATAAAACCAACATTCATCATGTATATAAGGAGGTTAAGAAATCTTATAGTACGATTAGTTGGGCTACAGACCAGTCTCGCGCGCGATAGCCTTCTGACTCGGGGCCTGTTTTTGCTAACTTGGCTTGCTGGTGGCCTGTTGGTGGACTGCTAGTGGCCTGGTAGCCGAGCCTGGCCTAGGCAGGTTTGCTCCCTGCTGGCCTACCCCATACAACCTATGTCATGGCCTGCTCAACAACCTATCCTAACGACCTGTGACAATGGCCTGTCCAGCATGACTTCAGGGAGCTAGCTTGGACATTTTGATATCGACTTGTGAGATCGATCTTGTGATCGATCTGTTATATCAAGCTCATTACAACAAGCTTATGATGAATGTGGACAAATGTAAGTCCAGATTAAATGGATTAATTATAATTAATTGCCACTAATTTTTGTAACTCCTGTAACGTCTAGTGGCTTAATGATGATCAATTGCCATGAATTGACATTAATTACAATAAATTCTTGCAACTCCTCTTGAGTGGATTTGACCTACATATAGGTGTTTCTCATGCATTTTACACACTCGAGACATACGTGACATACCCCACAAGCATTCACAAACAAGCATATTGCTGCATTATTTCTTTTGAGCATTCTATAAGAAAGCTTTGTTCTCAACCTTCTCCAGTTCGCCGGAGCTTAAAGGTTCATGGTGTTGCCACCTCTGAGACGTCAATCCGTTTTATCTTAGGAGACACTACGCCTTACTGAGAGCACTATCGGGGCATAATTTATCTTGTGGAAAGAGAGTTCTTTCTTCGACTTGGCTTCAACATTTTATTCCATATATTATTCTATTTTATTCCTTTGTAATAGAATAGTTAGAAAGTTGCAGCCACTGTAATCTTCAATTTGTTCATCTTCTTTGTTTTTCTTTTTCATTCTACAATCTTTGTCTTCCCAAATATTTTAGAATATTTTACTCCAACAATAATCTCGAGACAAATAAGTTGATGACAAGTTGAGCTGTAGAGTTGGACGAGCAAACTTCTTGGAATTGGAAGACAAAAAGCGTCAAGAAGAAGACAACTAGTACACAACTAGAATAAATCAAACAACAAGAGAGAAAGATCAAGAAAGCCCTACACCCACACCAAGACCTTCGTCATGAGCTAACATTTCAAGTGAATCAGATTCTGGTTCCTCAACAGAATCTTCACCTCTTCGAGTAAGAACTTTAGAATACATATGAATCCACTTATATTAATCAAACATACAACTTTTGTTCATTGGAGCCACCCAACTACTCAGAAGATTTAGAGGATAAAGTGTGGATTAAAGAAGTGGAGGAGGAGATAAATATGATAGAGAATAATGATACTTGCGAGTCGTGGATTTTCCACAAAATAAGAAGGTTATTAAAGCGAAGTGGGTATTTAAGATGAAGTTTAATTTTAATGGTTTGATCCAAAAGCATAAAGCAAGACTAATCGGAAAAGAGTATGCTCAAATATCATGATTCAATTACACCAAAATGTTCGCTCTAGTTGCTCGAATGGACATAATTTGAGCAATCATAGCTCTTGCAGCTCAAAAGAAATGGAAAATATATCAACTCGATGTTAAGTCGGCCTTTATCAACGGAAATTTGAGAGAAGAAATATACATAGAACAACCTGAAAAATTTACAAAAGAAAAAGGGGAAATACTTCACTTAAAGAAAACACTCTATTGCCTCAAACAAACACCACAAGCCTGTTACAACAAGATTAATGGATACTTCACACTTCAAGGGTTGTGAAGGATAAATAACTCGCCCACTTTCTACATCAAATCCCAAGGTAAAAAAGGTATTTTGATTCTCTCTTTATGTTAAAAATCTAATTATTACATGAAGCAATACAAAGTTAATAGAATAATTTAACGGAGACATGATGAACACTTTTGATATTACAACTTATCGAAGTTTGATCTAGAGTCTAATTTATTTGACAACAACAAGGTCAGACATCATGTACACCACAAGTCTTCTATCAAGATTTTTCAGACCGATTAACTATGGGGTTTTTTTTTAAGTCAAATCCCACCTCACAGATCATTGGGTATACCGCTAGTGATTGGGTTGAATCTCGAAATTTGGGTATACCGCTAGTGATTGGGTTGAATCTCGAAATGATATGAAGAGCACCTCAGGGTACACATTCATGATTGGTTCAAGAATTTTCTCATGGGGATCAAAGAAGAAAGACTCACTTGTGGTATCATCATGAGAGGCTCAGTATGTTGCAGCAGTCGGAGCAACGTGTCAAGCGATACAGCTGAAAATAATATTAGAAAACATGGGAGAATTTCAAAACTCGGCGATAGAGTTGTATGTTTAACTTAAAATGTATACTCTAGGTTCTCGCAAATATACGAGTTCTATTGTACATGACAAGTTAACCCCAATCAAATCTCGATGGAAAACTTATCAGTGCGATTCTAATCCTATGTGTTACTCCCTCTGTCCCACTTCATTAGTCTCACTTTGACCAAATATGTGAGAGATTTTTATCAAAGTTAGACTAATGAAATGGGAGAGATGGAGTATTAAACAGAAAATAAGCGTAAACACTCTAATCCAGATTTAAGGGCCTAGAGTTCAGAACATCTATAATCAATTAAATCATGCTCATATAATTCATGCAATTGTCCATTCATCAAGGGCTTCTTAAAAATTAGTCTAGAAACTTACGTGTTCATAAATAGACAAAAATCATCACTCGTGTATTATATTACCCTAGAAAGAATTCCTCAATTATGAACAATGATTCACAGTCAATTAATGATTTCCTAGAGTTGTTTAATCACTCACTTTCGTATTCGATAATTAAGCCGCAATTCTAACTTTCATATTTGAATCACACAATAGGAAAATCATAAATAAACAACGAATTACAATTCATACGTCTCCGATTTAGAATTGTTGTTTGATTAAATCCTAAGTCAAATTCTAGAATTATTTCTCAATCTCATCTAGAATTTGAGGGAATTAAATGTTGATCAAACATTCAATTCAATTAAGAAAAAGTTTAATCAAAACATGAATTAAGAATTAGTCAATAACAATTAAAGAAATTCATAAACCTAGGTAGATAATAACAAATCAATCCATTAAACAATAAAAAATAAGGGTTAAATCAAACTTACTAAGATTGAATATTGAATTGAGTGTCAAACTCACCCTCAATCCTTCGTCCCGAGGTGAAATTACAATAAAATCAAATAATAAAAGTGTATCTAGAGTTTTAATGTAAAAAAAAGGGAAAAAAGAATGTATAAAACACGTGAAATCTCGTGTTTAAATAAAACAAATCATGCTCTTAAATTGCGCCCAGCGGCCGCTGGGGAAGGGATTCTGTTTTGCCAGCGTGAGGGGCCTAGCGGCCGCTAGTCCCTTGGTTCTGTCTCGTTCGCGCTGCTTCCCCAGCGGTCCCTGGGGTTCCAGGGACAACTGGCCCCCAGGTTCTGTTCTCCTAACGCACGCCACCCCAACGAGCGTGGCATGTCCAACGCTCGCGGGGTGGCTCATTCTGCCCCGACTCGATCTTTGGACTTCTACCGCACCCTTGTCTCGATCCCGGCACACCCATTACGCTCGGCACACTCCCTTAAATTCATAGAGCATCAATTCAACTCTATTTTTCGGCATGTCCACGACTCCTATCAATCAACCAACAATCGGCGTAATAACGAACAAAAGACCAACAAAAATACAATAAAAGACTAGGAAATAAGACTCGATGCATGGCTAAAATCACGACAAAAACGTACCAAATATTGTACTTCGATAACAAGTCAGCTATCGCATTGGCAAGTAATCTCAGTCAACATAAGCGCCTCAACCACATTGATATCAAGTATCACTTCTTGAGAGATGTCCAAAAAATGTCATATTGAGATGAAGTATTGTCCCACATATGGGTAACTAGCAAATATCTTAACCAAGGAATTATTGAGTGACAAATTCCTATTTCTACGAAGAGTGCTCATAGAAACTGATAAATGCATCAAGAAAGAGTATTGATGAAACACCCTAACTTTAATAATAAATAGATAAACTAGATCTTAACCTTTTAAATGTGAAAAACTCTTTATAATATATATTTTTTTTATATATGTACAACCTAAAAAAAATATGTGAAACTAAACCAACATAGCAAAACTTTCATTATACATATATACCATGATATCAAAATTTCATGATCCAGATGTCGTAATATACAATCCGACCAAAAACTATAAGTGAACGTTTTATAATATTTCCAAAATAAGTACTGAGTATGCATGCGGAAACATAATGAACAATAACTGATACGTCATTCGACACGCCACGCATCTCCGAATTCAAGTACCTAAAAATGTTAAAGTGGGGCATGAACATACATAAAGTATACTCAGTGTGGGATCATATGCTAACATTGTCCAAGTTAATAAAACGGTAAGCACATACGGTATCATGACATAGCATAACTGATTCGTACTGTGAATAATCAAGAACTGTGACGTCCTGAACCCTATTTACGGGCTCCTGGCGACATAACATAAATATTGCGCAATAACTAGAGTGAGAGCAACATGAGACAGTTTTAAAACGGCCGTACTCATCACCAACTGATTTCATAATCACACATACAACTAAACACATAATATTAAAATGGACAACAATAATCAACTGTATAACTAAATTAGATCAACACACCTTAATTTTGAGTTTGAACTGAAAATCGAGCAACTAAAATCTCAACGACGTCTTAGTCACGCCGCATCAGTCATATGGTATTAAAATAATTCATAAGACATGGTCTAGACTTATAAAAAAATAAGTATATCAAAATAAACTTGCTAAAAATGAATGAGCCACATTTAAGTGAAAGGAGGGAGTATAGTTAAACTTGCTACCATAATTTAATACGAAAGCCCAACAAGTCTCATAAATAGGCCTACAACTAATACATAAGGTAAAACCCATCATTTAATTTGTTATAGTCCATTACATGACAATTCTCAAAACTCCATTTCTCAAACACCATAGTTGGAAAAAAAAAATGAAATCCAAAAAAGACATAAGAATTAAAATAACAGTTCGAAATCAAGAACGAAAGAACTAAAGGTTTATGGATTCACAAAAACTTTGTGAATAGAAATGAAAAAAAAGATGTCAAAGTAGTTCTAATAATTCAATAATATTCTTACTTCGACTGGGTGAATCTTATCGATAGAATAATTAAGTCCTAATTAAATTCATTTGTTGATTGTATCATTAACCATTTCTTTTTGTTGGTAAGAGGAATTTATCATCAATCGACTGATTTCTGCTGCTTCCGTTATTGCTACCCTCTCCCTCACTTTCACTTTTCTCCCTTTTCTATATATTTCTCCTTCTAATTCTCAGCAAAGCCAACACCCCCAAATTCCCAATACCTTCTTCTTCTTCCATTAATTATTAGTCATTCTTATTTTATTTTTCCCACATTCTCTAATTTGCCACAGTAGTGATCCACTCCAATCTCCCTTTCTCATTTATTCATCTTTCTCCCTCCATTTCTACATAAAGAATTTATTCCGCCATTATCTCCTCTTCTTCTACAATTCCAATAGGTTTCTGTATCAATCTGAAGTTCTGAACCCCTCAATTAAATGACTTGGCCGACTCAATCCCTCAACTCAGTAACTGATACGACTCTTCTTCAACTTTTCCAACAAAATAAAAACTCAATATTTTTATGTTGCAGAGTTAATTATTCTTTCTACTTCTTTATTTCTTCTAGTTATTTATATTCCGTGTAAATTATTGACTTTGAAGTTTTATTACTATTGAAATGAAATTATTGGGAATTAGAACTAAAAATACGAAGAAGTTCTCAAAATAGAGAGAGTTATTTAAAAACTTACTGCTTGAATTGAGAATTCCGGTGCATGTTTTAGAAGTTGTGTATCTATATTGACTGTGTTCTTTGGAGGAAAGAGTGTACGCTCCGTACTACTAAGCTTGACAAAAGACCTTTATTTGTAAGTTCAACTAAACGTGGTACATTATTAAAATAGTGTGGATCCTACCACTTTTATCACTCTTACACTATTTTATACATTCTCTTTAATAATTGTGCCCAAAAATTTTGTATCATACTTATTAAGACGGAGGGCGTATAAAAGTTGTAATTGAAGTTCTATATATAGATATAATGTAAGGCGGTTTATAGAGGCGGTATAAATAAGATTGATCTCCTATCTTAAATTATCTCGATAGTTATCATATATAAGTAGATATTTTCCACCAAAAGTTGATTTAAATGAAAATAATACTCCCTTTGTCCCACTTTAGTTGTCCTGTTTTATTATAATAATACACTCATCTGAATATAAAACAGAACAACTAAAGTGGGACAGAGGGAGTATTATTTAGGCTCTATCTTAAAATGGACTACATTGTATAATAGTCCATGAAAATTAACAAGCCAAAAACATTAATAATAAGGGTTAATTGCATGTAAATTTATAAATTTTATGTGATTTTGGATTTTTATCATAACATTTTATTTTGACAAATTAATTCATGAACTTGATGTTCCTTTTGATTTTTGCCACGAAATTAAATAAGTTCCAAATTAATGCTAATGTCGCAAGTTAAATTCCAACATGACAATATTGGAGAACAAGTTGAATAAATTAGAAAAGAGATGAAATACACAATATCTCTAATTATAATAGAAGATAGATAGATTGAAAACGAGAGAGATATACAAAATAAGAAGAAGAGCCAGAAATTGAGGTAAATAGATTAATGATTGTAAGAAATGACCATACATTTATAATAAAATAATATCGTTACACATTTTATGAAACGATAGCGTTTTGAATATAACACAAATGTAGTTTTCTATAGTAATTAATTAAAATACCACATCAATTTTGTCAAAAAAGTAATCATGAAAAAAATCAAAAGAAATATTGAGTTCATGGATTAATTTGCCAAAATAAAAAGTCATGGGAAAAACCAAAATTATAAAAAAAAATTGAATTCACATGCAATTAACCCTAATAATAATAGTAAATAATATAATTAATGATAATATAAAGTGATATAATATATAGTTAAAGTAATTATAAATTCCAATCAACATAATAATACTAATAATAAGTTCTTGAATTATAATCTTATTCATATCTATTAAACTAAGTGCGCGACCTCGACTAGCTCGACATATATCATGAGTAAAATTCATATAAAATAGCAAATAATTTATTGGATTCAGGTTGTTGCAACTGAAATCAATGTTCTATAAATTGGCCTAGGCGTTAGGCAGGACATTATTGATTCGATTACATGCTAGGCGGTTTTGGCTAGGTGGGATAGGCGACCTAGTCGGGGGGCTAGGCGGCCTAGGCAGACGGACTGGACTGCCTAATCGGGCGGGCTAGGCAGACGAGACTGCATAAACAAAAATAAAACTAAAATGAGACAAACAACTCAATAGAAATATGACCCACAAATTAATTTTTGGCCCATTAACATATCATACGATCCACAAAATCATCCCAACATCATCATATGTTCTGCTCCAGAGTGCAGATTGTCCTCCTTTATTAGGAAAATGAAAAGAAAATCAAAACTCGTATTTTGAAGATTAGATTAAAAATATATTTAAACTTATTATGGATCATTTAATATAAATTATAATATATGAATTTCACTTGAAATTTATGGATATTATTTTTGACTTAGTATATTATGTGTTTTTAACTTTTTATTATGAATTAGAAAATAAAATTATAAATAAATGTATGTTTATATAATGTTTAATATAGAATAGGATGCAAAAATAAAAAAAAAAAATAAGCATTATAATTTGATCCGCCTAAGCAACCGCCTAGTCGCCTAGGCGCTAGTCCCCCTCCACCGCTTAACGGCTTTTAAAATATTAATTGAAATAATGATGCATTTATCTAGAAGCATGTGGCTAAAAATATACATATATTTTTAAATAATTCAAGAACCACAACATTTCATAAAGAATCTAGAGAATTCTTAAGTAGATAATGGTTGAGAATTCTAAATCCTTAATAAATGAGATTATAGAATGATCATCCAATACTTTTAAATAAGAATCACTAGAATCATTTATAACCAATCCAAAAATCAAAACACTTTTAAGCGACAAATCTATATCTATATCTATATATATACTAAAGTTAAATCTTCCCCCATTTATTTTCCCTCCAAAAACTTTTTTGGTCAATCAAACTCCATTTAATATATTTTAATTATCATTTCTCAAATACTTTAGTGGCTCAATAAATTAATATTATAAAAGTGTAGATCTTTGAGTTTCCAAAACCATTAAGCAAATAATAATAAACATTTTAAAACATTTATTTTAAGTATATACACTTTCTAAATAGTTTAGAGGCTCAATAAATTAATAGTATATAGATGTAGACCTTTGAGTTTCCAGACACATTTATTTTAATTAGAAATTGATTTGCAAATAATAATATAATATTTTGAAGACCCAGCCGTCTATCACTTTCCTGAATATAAAGAGTCACTCTTCAATATATATACACAAAAGAAACAAAGAGAAGTTATCTTTCTTCAAATTTAGTTACTAGATTTCACAAAGCTTCCAAGGTATATTCAATCTAAAAACTCTTAAATTACTATGTTATTTATCTTTTTATTTTTCTGTAAATGCAAGAACTTTTTTACTGTTGTATTCATATCTTGAATCCATAAGCTTTAAATCGATATTAACAGTTGAGAAATAAAAAATAAGGAATGCAGTCATGTTTGGAGGCATATATGCACATATATATAAGCTCTAAAACTAGGTTGATAACTTGCACACTAGAATTTCTCTTAAATTGCAAGACTTGCTTGCGTAATGCTGATGTGTCCCAATAACTTAGTACGTAGACTTAAGCTTCACTCCTTGAGGTTATCAACTCTCTTTTTTCATCCCTTCCCCTGTTGCATCATCAATTTCATCCACATTTAAATTCATGCTTACTTACTTATCGACTTGACTGACAAACATTTTCTTTTATTGAAATGCAAACATCAAGACGAAAAAACATGGATGCATGAAAATGGAAGGTAACTGACCTTGATCAGGTACGGTTCTTGTCGAGCCACGATCCGATGGCACCTTTTTCCCGACCTAATTTCTAAAAAACTTATCAATTTAGATATATGTTGATCAAAATGAACATAAAATATGAACTCCTATCTTATACCCTGACTTATCCTATCTCATAACTTGATATAGAAATAGTGTTCAAATGTATAACATGCAACATACACCAGATGTTATAAAATATGAACTCCTATTTTATAACCCGACTTATCCTATCTGATAACCTGATATAGAAATAGTGTTCAAATGTATGACATGCAACATACACCAGATGTCATGCTTATATTATAGTTTACTGTAAATATAAGGAGTTTCTGCAGAAAGAATTAATGCTGCTATCATATATATATATATATATATATATATTTTGCTACTTTAATATTGTTATTATGATGTAGATTTATAGAGTGGTGGTTGTGCATATGTGCTCATAATATTGTTTTGCTATGTTCAATTTATAATTACAATAATACATTACTAACATAATTTTTTTTATTATAAAACAGCAGAATATTGCTCTTCGAAAGTACTCGAGCCATGGTCGAGTGGTATACCTTCAAAGATCTTAATTCTCTATCTAAGATTCCTACAACAAAAGGAAGATGTGTTAGATGTTACGAAGTGCCTTCAAATAATCCAGAAGTTTTAAAAAGTATTGAATTAATACTACATGACAGAGAAGTATAATTTTTTTTATTTTTGAATAGAAATACATTAGTATATGCATAACATATTCATATGTACAAGTGCAGGGAGATCATTTTCACCTCACCATAAATCATGCAATGATTAATGATTTCAAAGCTGTATTCAAGGAGGGGTTGATATATAGCATACAAAATTTTCTGGTCATTCAAAACACAGGTTACAGAGTCACACAACACAAGTTCAAAGGACTTTTCTTGAAAAATACAATTGTTCATGTTGAGGAGGATTCAACCTTTCCAAATCAGATTTTCTCCTTCAAGACTTTTGAAGAAATGGAAGCCATGAACATTGTTGAATCAGTCTTGTTTGGTAACAAATTTCATATTCATTTTTAATACCAAATTATTATTAAAGCTAAAACTTATATATTTCACTTTTGACATTAAATTCTCAGATGTTATAACTAAGCTTGTGTTCTATAGTGGGCCAAAATAAATAACAACTCAAAATGGGGCAAAGCGAAAGTTAATAGATATGATTTTGGAAGATACAAAGTATGTCATTATTTAAAAACATTCTTACTTAATCTTTATTTTCATTTACCATATTTATTACCTATAAATCTTATATTTTAATGTTGTGAAGAGGAAAGAGACTTGACTGCAATATATGGGAGGAGTACATAGATGAATGCAAGAATGAATTTGAAAAGCATAATCAAGATATCAATGTTATCCTCTTGCAGCTTTGTAGGCCAAGCATGTACAAATGTAATAAAATTGTTATGCATTTTATAAGTCAATCCTTAATGTTATTTACATTTAAAATCTGCATGATTTTTACACTTTTTACATATGTTATATATTATTTTTCATTTCAGTTTAAAAAATCATGTTACATCAGTATGTGAACAATATAATAGAGCACATTTGTTGTTTAAATTTATTCAATGATATCTACAAATTATGAACCATAAAACCATGAATTTAACAAGTACAATGAAAGTAAGCTATGGTTATAATCACACCAAAATTCTTTTAAATCGTGATTTTTGTGAGATACATAATATCAAACAGAGGTATGTTTGTAATATTTAATATCTTTTATATATTTTATAGGTTCAATATTTAACTCTTTTATGTAGTTTACAAATATTTAGAATGAAAATTAATTTATTTTTCATGTAGACTTTTGCCGGACTCAGATCACAGTACCTCACATGGTACAAGTTCAACTATAATTGAGAATCATTCAAGTAGAGTCAAATTTCTATCTATTCAAGAATTGTGTGAAATTACTGAGGTTCAATAGCTAACTCATTATTTCATGATAATTCACAGTTTTCATGCCTTATTTTAATTTTTTATATCTATATATTATTTATATAGGGAGGCACATTTTGGATATGTGAGACAGTGATGCATATAGATACAAGTGATGATGGGTGGTTTTACATTACTTGCAAAAAATTTCACACTAAATTGAAAAAAGTGGAGAATAGTTTTTTTTGTAAGAAGTGCAGCAACACTAATGCATCTGGAACCATGCGCTACAATCTAAAAATATTTGTTGCTAATGAATCTGGGAGTGAAATATTTTTATTGTGGGATAGAGAGTGTATGCAAGTCATTGGGATGCCCGCTGCAGAACTAAATGATACGCTGAAAGAGGTATATTTCATATATTAATAATCATACTAAAACTCATAAAATTATATTAACGTATACATGTTTTATATTTTATTTATGTTATTACTTAGGGGGATGAAATTGGAGATCTACCTAATGATATTGAGCAGGCCCTTCTGAATAGGAAATTCATGTTCAAGTTTAAGGTTGATACTGGGGAAGCTTAGAATATCACTCTATCTTCAAGTTAACTAACGATCCTACATTTATTGCTACATACACTGACAAGAACATAGACATCCAAGAATCAAATTCACTATCAATGTTGGAGAGTTCAAATGCTATTGTAGGTGAAGAGACACCTGATATTTCAAAATCAAAGCTGAAAATGCAAAGTGCATTGATTGATGATGACTCAACAAATACACTTCTAGTGGATGAATTTTCCTCAACCAAACCATCAAAAAAGCAAAAAATTTCAGTTAAGGAGGAGAAAGATTGAAAGATTTCATGAAATTCATTTTGTTTATTAGGTAGCTATATTATATATGAAAGTTTGCATGTTCCCACTAAATCTTAAATGTATTTTTGGATATGACACTTGCATGAAGTGAGGATAAATGTAAACCTCAAATATTTTGGTGTATTCTTTTTGACAAACTACTATAGTTTTACTTGATATGTATTTTGTTGATGGGAAACATAATTAATATAATTATATATGTCTGATATATTATTTATGTTTATGAATTTAAAATTTAAATTATGTTTGGACGTATTTAAATTTAAAATTGATCATTTCAAATTGGGATAGATTATTCCAATATAAATAAATATCAGTAATAGTACTAAATGTGAATTTCAAGTATTCATGTGCACGAATAGAAGACAATTAGGAAATTGAGATGATAGTATGTAATTGAGTTGAGTTAGCTTAACAACCAATATAAAAGGCAGGAAAAGAAGATACACGTATCATGGTATGAAAAAATTCTAGATTGGATGAGAAAACACTATTGCTTTAGAAGAATAGAATGTAATAAAGTAGAAAGAAGGATATCAGCTCGGGATCAATTTTTGAATCAATCTCCAACATTTTTTGCGCCTCCATATTAAAAATCAAATTTAATACATATTTATAAAAAATTAAGAGTTGGATTATATGATTAATACTAATATTAAAAAAATTATGTAGTTCTCAACTAAAAATATTATATAAATAATTTATTTCATTTATTTTCATACAATATTTTACAAAGTTTATTTTCATGTACTAATTATATTAAATATTCATATACAAGCACACTAATTTGTTAGAAAAAATATTCATATACAAGCACACTAATTTGTGCAAAAATGAATTGTACAATATATATAATATATATATATATATATATAAATAATTTTCTATTACAAATATTGAAAAAAGAACATGAGGAATTGTTTATAAGCAAATATGGAAAAAACAAGATGTGGAATTGTAACAAGATAACACGTGTACTGTAAGAAAAAGGTAAATAAAATTTGGGCACAAGGGGTAATCTCCATCCAACTCCAAGGCCCCAAAACAAAAAGTGAAATGAAAAAATAAATTTAAAGATTAGTTAATAAATGGAAATTAAATAATAAGAAGAAGAAGAATTGTGCTAAAAATCCAATCAAACCATTGACTCTTTGAGGAAACATTTTCAATAAGAGATTTGAAAGTTTTAACCTGGGTTTTGAAGTGCGACTGAATTAATTTCTTCTGAATGTGATGTAATGATTGGAGATGAGTGCAGGGCATCCAGTACTCTATCTCTTACCGGTTCTTATATTTATAATACTAACTAATTAAAATACCTAATTGTAACAAAATTTAGTAATATGTAGTGTAATATAATTTTAAGGCTATCAATTTGTCAAATATACTATATTATTTGTAAATTAAGAATGTGGAAAATGGATACCATAAAAATTTAGTGTTTTTTAATACACTAAAATTAGTGTATGTTTTTTACTTTTGCAATGCTTGAGGTTATCAATTAATTATTATTATTATATACTTCCTCTGTCCCATGATATATGGCCCATTTTGCCAAAATAGGATGTCTCAATAAATATGGCCCATTTTTAAAATGGAAAGAATTAGCTAAGTTAGTGATTTAATTAGCCCATTAAACCCATTTAATTAAACAATTCTAATTACCTAACCCACTACCCAAACCCTAACTTATTACCCCATTACCCGACGCTTCACTCACTTTCTTCTACACTCCATCGGGCGTTCTCTCTGTATTCTAGGAAACCCTAGTTCCTCGCTCTCTCCGTCGTTCTCTCGTCTCCACCCATCGCGATGATGACACACTTCAACCCCCCACCCTCTACGCCTCCCCGTTCATCTAAGAAACCCCGATTGTCGGAGTTATTCTCCATTTTTCAGAGATTTGACTCTGTCGATGAAGCCTCTTCACCTCCCCCGCCTCCTACGATGATGTATCCACTCTTAGCTTCTGACTCTGAGATGAGTATGGTAAAACACGACCATATCTCCTCTGATCTACCTAGATATGAGGTTTCTTCACCTCTTTCGCCACCCCTACCTTCTAACTCTGAGATGAGTCTGGTCAAACTCGACCATATCTCCTCCTATGTACCTAGATTTGAGGTTTTTTCACCTCTTTTGCCACCTCCATCGTATGTGATGATGAATCCACTCTTGGAAGTCTCTGTTCTACATCCATGTCTCTCGATCTGTGTAGATTCAGGGTGTTTAGTGAAGAAGGTGGCTGTAGGAGGTGAAAGAGAAGAAAGAAGAAACCCCACCTTTCTGAGCAGTGATGTGGCCGACGGAGGTGGAAGAGAAGAGATTCTCAGTGATGTTGGTGATGAAATAGGTACATTTATATATTGTTCTTTAACAATTATCCTTATTCTAAATTGTAGAATTGACATGTGTGGTTTATTGTCTTGTAGTTTGCATTGATGATCTGCAGGCTGTGATTACGGCAGTGAATAAAGGGGTGGGGTTCAGAACTTGTCTCCCGAAGCATCTGAGTGGGGCTGTGGACATGCACGACTATTGTGAGACTGGAGACTGGGTGAGATCTTTCCCTGCATTATCTGTGCTCTGATGATATTTGGTGGTGATATGTGATATGGTGATATGGTGATGTTTGATATCTGTTGATCTTTTGATATTTGTGATATATGTGATCTGGTGGTGATTTGTGATATGGTGATCTGTGATATGGTGATATGGTGATATGGTTATATATGTGATCTGGTGGTGATATGTTTGATATCTGTGATCTTTGATATATTGAGGATCTTTTGATGATATGGTGATATCTTTATGCTGGTGATATGTGATATGGTGAACTATCAGTAAAAGCACAATTTGGTTGATGATATTTGTTGGATACTGAGATGATAGGAAATATGCTCATTTTGTTGTAGTGAAACATAAGTTTGATGATTGTGTGTTGTGGTTGTTTGGTGAGGTAATATTCTGTGTGCTGTGGTTATATGTTGTGATGTGAAAATATTTTGTGTGATGTAAAGATCAATTCTTTGCATCACATAATAATAAAGGCAATAAAAAAATGTTCAATCATGCAAAACATTAAACTTTAATATCATGAAACACATTGTAATCCCACTTTAAATGCAATCTGATTTTCCATTAATACAACTTGTCATACACTTAAATGCAATCTGAAATCTGTCATACATACATAAAAAACAGAATGTAACAACTTTATACCTCATTAATTAAACATGCTTTGATAACATCTTTGGTGATGGATTGAATTGGCATGGTTTCTAAAGTGCCTTTCTGCCTATTTTTTGAATTTCTCTTTGCTGGAACTTGTTCAACAAAGGGAAATATGGCTATTTTACCATCAAACAATACATTACCATTAGCATCGAATAATGGCCTTGACACATCACACATAAACATCACTTTTTTGATGAACTTTTTGCTTTTGCATGTCCTATGTGGTTCGGCCTCCCCCGGGGTGAGGTAGAACATGTGGGCTACTTTGGAAATGTAGAACCATTTCTCATAAATGTGAATTGTGTTACTCATATTCTTAAACTTCAGAATGTTTAAGATTATGTCAAACTGTACAGCTTCTAAAGTGAAGCTTAGACTTAACAGCTTGTTTGGAGCGGTGAGATCTGGTTTGATTGCATTTGAATGAGCTTTGGTCAGTCCTCCTTTGATCCATCTTCCAACCGTGCTTTTACTGACTTGAATCCCATTTGATAGCTTTCTTATTGTGCTCCTTTTGAAAAGACACAAACTTTCAATAAGATTCAAATCTATTTGAACTCTTTTCCTTCTTGTTTGACCTTTTCTTGCATTTTGAACACATATTATCTAACCACTTTGCTTTTGTTTCTTTGCAGCAGCCCAAAGACGGGTTGAAAAGTGAGTAGGCAGCCTTCATCTTCCCACGAATCACCTTTCCATATTTGGAGTTATGGAGCAAGAACTTGATGATCTCATTCCTTTGTTCTTGGCTCAAGTCTCTCTCTCTCATATTTTCTGTTTTTTGTAGTGTATTGAGAATGATTTGGTAATGCTCAGTGTATTTATAGAACACAACTATTGCTCAAATGTTTTAGAGGGAATTTGCCCCCTTAAATAGTTCTGTACCGAATTTCATTGAGAGGGAAAGTTAAATTTTCACTTTGGTGTAATGTTTTCCCTCTAATTTTTCAGATTTGAAGTGTTTAATGCAAATTTATTTTTAAAGGTTTGAAGTGTTTTGATTTACTGTTTCAGATTTTCATGTTTCAGTTTATTAAATGTTCACATTAATTTAAGCTTTTAACTTTAAACATTCAGATTAAATAAAATGTTTAATTTCAAATTAAATCAGATTTAATTAAATGTTCATATTAAATTAAAAAATTTAAAATTCATATTAAATAAATTAAATATTAGATTAAATAGATTTAATTTGGAATTTAAAAAATTAAAAAAAATGAAAAGCAATTTCAAATTTAAAGTATAAATGGATTGTTTGGAATGCAATTAATAAAGATGCTAATACTTGATTAGTAAGGGATCAATGGTCTACGTGGAAAAAGAAGGGGGCCAACTTTATTGGGATGGAGGAAGTATAAAATAGACCTTTCATTTTCCAAATAGTCTTCTATTAAAGAAAACTTTTCATAGCATTGACAGAACTTATGCCAACAACCAGGTAATATTCCCAGAGTTTAACGAGACGATAATGAATGCAAATCAAGATTTTGAAGAAAGGTAAATCAATCTACACTATCAAGAAATACAAGTTCATAAACTTCAATTTCAAGAAAAAGCATGAGGAAGATCACGAAGTCTACGACATTGGGAAAACAAAAGAAGATAGATCAGGAAAGTGAAGGTAAGCTATAAGAACACATAGAAAAATTTTCAATAGAAGTCTACCTTTTCTTTTATCTTCTTAAAGTTTGAGTGTAACCCATACGCTTCATATTTTCTCAATATCATAATGTGATTGTCATTCTTCAATAATTTTGTACTCTGTAGCTGTAAAGATGGAAGATAAATATAATAATGAGAAAATATTACTAACAAAAAAATTAAAAGATATACTCAACGAATTCTCTGTTGTTGTATTCTCTCCGATTTCACCTTCAAATAATTTGATTTAGACAATAGTTGAAAAAATATATCACCATACCTTGGAGAAATAGCTTCATAAAATTTTATTCACCATAAAAGAAGTTCAGATTTTGACTTAGATGAATTTGGACAAGAAGAATAATATTAGATTGAAAATTTTGCTAAAGAGTTACAGAAGAATTGCATTAGGGAAAGAAAGATGAAAGGAAGCGGCTGCAAATGAATTTAGGGCAAACATAATGATTGTTTAATTTTCTTATTCAATCTTCTTTCTTGGGCTAACTGTTACTTTGCCAATTAATTTAGCCCATAAAATATCACGCCCCAAATCCCGAGGGACGGCACATGCGCCAAGGGCATGACTGGGCGGGGATAAAAGAAGCGGGGAAGAAAGGGGGCATTGTGTTCGTGTGCATTATATAAGTGAGAGTTGTCCTTGAAAATCGGACATCATCTCCTCTATAATTTTGACTATGCCATTTTACAACCCAAACAGCTAACGAATGCAAAGACAATGTCTATAATAATGAATCTAAAATGAATCATATGCAATATGGAGATAATACAGCTCGAGTCATGGGAGCGGTAATCCAGAATCCCAAGCGGCCGAATCATCCAAGATGAAATGAATTGGAGATAATACAACTCGAGTCATGAGAGCGGTAATCTAGAATCCCAAACAGCCGAATCATCCAAGATGAAATGAATTGGAGATAATACAGCTTGATACATGGGAACGGTAATCCTGAATCCCAAGCGGCCGAATCATCCAATATGAAAGACGGGGTTGGAGATAATACAGCTCATCTCGTAGGAACGGTAATCCAGAATCCTCGAGAGGCCGAATCGTCCAATAAGAACCGTCGATCAAAAATGGAGGTTAGTGAGCCTAGCTCGCCAAAAGGGGTCACTCACCCAGCTCACCAAGTGTGGTCGGCATTCGCTCGAACACTACACAAGGGGCTGAGGAGTTGAGCGTCCAAGAGGGGCCGACTACTTCTAAGCTCTCCTATGCACGTGTATGCATGTAATGGACAATAATAATATGACAACATGAACTTTTATTAATAATGGCCGATGAGGCCTTCGTGGAATGAGGAAATGATCTTAGACTTTAAACATATATATTATCACACACATATACGTGGATGATAATTATTGCATAAATATTATAACATACGTGAGCATGGAAGCGGAAATTCTTAGGTATAGAACGGTAAACCGTTCTCGTGATGAAGCAATCGTCATCCCAATAACACCATTCCTCAGCCACACACATCATGCTGCTTCCTTAGCCTGTGAAAATTTTGTAAAACATGGGGTGAGTACTAGTGCACTCAGTTGGGTTTTTCATAAAACGAAAAATATAGTCTCTGTTCAGTATACTTACCTTAGAAGGTTTTAAAATAAAAATAACTTCTAAGTAAGCAAAACATTTGTGCATAAATTAAACATGACCCGGCATGACGTTACTCTTATATAGGTTATGTCCCGGGCCTTTTACCACCGACAGATCATAAACATTCAGTCAAATAGGGCTCGGCGAACCGTACACCCTAACATAGCATGAGTCAAAACCCGATGGTGATCAACCCACCGCAGTAGAGACTAAGTGATCACAGTCCTTAAATCGACGTGTTAGGCCGAATAAGAACCCCCGGCGGTCGATAAGAGTATTAAACAGTCGATACCTTCATGAAAACATTTTAACAGAGATCCATGCATTTTTCATTTAAAGAAAAGAGCTTAATAACTCAAAATACGTATATATATCCCCAACCTTTCGCCGATGATATTCCTCGATTACGGGAAAACCGTAAATCCTTATGAGCTCAAATTTCAATGCTAGGTACCTGTTAGTCATAGGGAATATATTTTGGCTTTAATTTCCAAAAAGGAACTATAGATAAGCAGTACTAAATTTTTAAGCTTAATAATATTCTTTTTATCACGTAATAAATTAATTTGGCAGCAACCGGACTTTCAAATGACTTTGGCCAAGAAGGCAAAAATACTCCGCACATTATTCCCTATAGGAATATGTATAAATATTTTTAAAATATGTAACTTTACCTCGAAACTTAATTAAGAAGATTCGTAGTCTTTTTCAGATCTATGAAAATTGAACCGATGAAAATTAATGAAACCTCTTTCAGAAAATTCTATATTTTTTTCTCTACATGCACTATAAATTTTATTGAAAAATGATAGACCGTGAATATTTTTCCTTTAGAAAAATATGAAATAATGCAATAAATCATGACATGTAAATCCTAATCGGGATCCAAATCTAAAATTCAATCCGGCAGAGTAACGGATCTTATGGTCAGAAACTCAAAACCTTAAGGGACCTTAGCCGTCTGATAGACCGATAGTCATGAATGGGACAATGAATGAAGAATAGAACGAGATGAGAAAACATGAAGATAATGATATCGAAATGATGGCGATGGAGACTCGACGGCGGCTGAGCCACCTTTGTCAAGCTCCATGCTACCTTCGACCTTAACCTGGCGTACCTTGACTTCGATCGATTCTCAATTTTCTAACCGGCAGAACCTCAATACTCGAAAATGGCAGAAAGAAAAAGAAAATAAAAGGAAAAGAAAAGAGAGAGAGGAAGGGGGAGGGGGAAACGAAATGGTGCTTCTGTATTTGTGGGGGAGGAAGTCACGACTCCTCCCCTATTTATACTAAAGTTTTAGAATTTTTTATTATTATTATTTTTTTATATATTATATTATATTATTATTAATGCTTTAACCTTAAAACGTCGTAATTTCTGTACACGATTTCCTTTTTGGGCAAACCTAACGTCAATATCTCCCTTTCTTCATACTCTACACAATGACTATAATATTGATATAGTTTCGGTCATGCATGGAAAAACTATTTTTTTTAACGACGTGCTTAAACTTTAAAAATTCGTAGCGGTTGCATACGAACTTCTTTTTGGGTAAACCTAGTGCCAATAATTTTCTTTTGAAAAACTCTACGCAAGGAGTATAATATGTATATACTTTCGACTTATGCATGAAAAGTTCATTTTTAAATAAACCTTTGAAAAACTTTGCCGGTCTGCCAAATTAAAATGGTAGGTCCTAACAGGCTTTAGGTTTTTCCTAAAATTCTTATTTTTTCATACCTAGGTCCCTTAATAATTAGAACACTTAAAAGTATAATTTAGAAATTAGCGGGATATTACATAAAAGCACATAATTATGGACCATCACTTATTTTCCAAGTTAGTCGATCACTTTTGAGTATATTAGTTAAAGTCATAAACAACTAATTGAAATAAATGTATTAATAAAATGGGATTATAATTAATTAGTATCCAATATCAAAAAATAAAATTATTACAAAGTAAACTAAAATAATATTATAGGTGGCAATCACACTTTTTTTTTTCCTTAGATATGATTCTTTTCTTAATCATGTAATGTAATGAATCATTGCTTAAATATTATTGCTATTTGCATAATGAATCTGTACGTATGAGTGTGTGGATTCTAGGTTGGAGTAAAATATTTTATCTTTATTAAGGAAAGATGAAGTTTGCTTTTCTTACTTTTAATTATTTTCTATGGCATTTAGGTGTATAATATTGCAAGGAAGATTAATCTAAATCTTATCTCAAGATTGGCTTTGGGAGTTGAGAAAGTAAATTATATGTGATTGTGACAATAACAATTAGGGCAGAGATGAGGAGAAGCTATGTTTATTTTCTTTCATTTTATATTGATTTATTTATTGAAAAATAATAAAAAAATATTGTACTTATTGAAAGATAATGTGTTGGATTTATTTTGTTATTAAAGTTAGTCCTATTATTTCACCTCCGCAAAAAATGTCACGTATTAGTTTGTTAACATGTCACAAAAGATAATTTTATTATTCATTTCTCCAAAATGAATTGGGGGGACCTTCTGCAATACCTTCCAATGACATAACAAATGGTAATTCTTATTTTTCATTTTCTATTATATATTAATATTTTTATATTATTATTTGAATTGATATAACAAATGGTAACAATGAATTTAAGAACACTAGCCTATATCACTTGAATAAGCAAACATTTCGAAGTGGAAATGGTGAATCATTAGCAGATGAAAAAATCAAATGAGATTATATAGAGATTAATGCTACAATAATATCATATTACACTTCAAAGTTTGCTAATTGTGTGGGAAGTAATGTTGATGCAGAAATTATTAATAGAGATGATGATAGATGAATATAAATTATTTAATATATTTTTTATGCAATAATTAATTACAAAGTTACAAAATTTGTTTCATGTACAATTTAAAAAGGAAAATAAATCATAGTACCAGTTGTAACATTAATTTTTCATTGCACTAATTTAGCAAGCAAGAATGTGTATATATTGACAACGATGCATAAATATAAAAAATTCTATCCATTTCTATTATACAGTAGTTAATAAAAAAAAATATAAGCACATAATATTCTCATATATATTTTATTTTTGTCAAATCATCAGAATTTTGAAGATAATGTTTCGTGTACTACAAATGGTAAATGCATATCCCTCATTACAAGATAAATATATTGTATATAATGTATATTATTTTTTAGTATATAATATACATATGAGCATGTTAATTTTATTATATTTATTTATCCATTGCCCAAACTAATTATATATTATTGTAGAATATTGAGATATCGGCGATCCAATATATTCATGTGAATTTTGCAAAGCGTTCTTTTGGTACGAAGAACGATTAAATAAGAGCTATAAAGCCAAAAATACAAGGTACTTCATATGTTGCTTGAGTGGCAAAATCGAGCTTCCACAAATGAATAGACCTCCAAAATTGTTGGAGAACTTGATCTTTGGGAGTGATGCTAAAAGCAAACATTTTCTTGAAAATACCCGCTCTTACAGCAGTATATTCAGTTTTACGTCAATGAGAGGAAAGATAGATACAAGTTTGAATACCGGAAGATCACCACCCATGTTCCGGATGCATGGCCAAAACTATTATTTAATTGGAAGTTTAGTGCCACCTAAAGGTTCACTACCCAAATTTGTGCAACTATATATTTATGATACACAAAATGAAATTTCAAATCGTCTGAACTCTATAAGGTTAGTCTCATTCAATTAAAACTTCGATTTTATAAATTGTAGTTCAATTTATTTATATTATTCATAAAAGTAATCACTTTTGTTATTGCATCATTTAACGTTTCTAGGCAAAATAGAAATGTCAATAAACTTCATGCTGAAATTGTTGCTGACATTAAGAATATGTTAGATGATAATATTGTGCTGTAAAGTCATTTAAAATGGTAGAAGAGAAGTATGTAGAGTTTCAAACATGTGACATAAAGTTGAGATTAATTAGCAAAAGAGGCAACGACGCAAGGCGATACAATCTTCCTTCTGTATCTGAAGTGCTTGCATTGATTGTCGATGATTTTAATGAATCAATACATGAGAGGGATATAATTATCCAAACACAAACAGGTCAGTTGAAGTGCATAAATGAGTTGCAAGCATGTTGCCTTCCATTGCAGTATCCCTTATTATTTTCATATGGCGAAGATGGTTACAGAGATGATATACCTTTTTCTAACTCAAGATCATCAAATGGAGATAAACGGAAAAGGGTTAGTTTGAGAGAGTTATTCTCTTATAGGTTGCACGAGAGACAAAATGAGCCATCAATTTTAATGTCAACCAAGAGATTATTTCAACAATTCATTGTTGATGCATATACTATGGTGAGTCTAGCAGACTGTCATATGTGTGGATGAATCAAAAACAACTAGGGGTTAACTTATGCACTTATCAGAGGAGACAATGACCCAACGAGGCATGGGAAACGGATAATTCTACCATCATCTTACACTGGTGGACCTCGATATATGATTCAAAACTATCAAGATGCATTGGCCATTTGCAGATGGGCCAGATATCCAGATTTGTTTATCACATTCACTTGTAATCCGAAGTGGCCAGAGATTGTTAGATACGTCGAGAAAAGGGGTTTGAAATCTGAAGATCGTCCCGACATAATTGCTCGAGTTTTCAAGATTAAGTGAGATCATATGATAAAAGACTTGATAGAAAACGGAGTATTTGGGAATATCATAGCAGGTAAATAAATTTAGAATGAATTTTAATAATTTGATATTATTTTTAAAATATTTGAATAATTTAATTAGTAATTGTATGTATTTTGTAGTTGTGTGCACCATTGAATTTTAAAAGCACGGATTGCCTCATGCTCATATTTTGCTATTTTTGGCCAAAGAAGATAAGCATCCAATGCCGGAAGATATTGATAAAATTATTTTGGCTGAAATTCCATATCAAAAAATTAATGTCAATTATTACAAAGCAGTGCAAGATTATGATGCATGGTCCTTGTGGTGCAGGAAAAAAGAACTCTCTGTGTATGTCCAACGGTCGTTGCACTAAATATTTTTTCAAGAAGTTTATTGAAATAAGTTATGTGGATGAAGATGGATATCCAGTTTACAAACGACCTGACAATGAGAGATTTATAGAAAAAGGAGGCGTCCATTTGGATATGTAGTGCCTCATAATCGATATCTTCTTATGAAATATGATGCTCATATAAATGTTGAATGGTGCAATCAATCTCGATCAATCAAGTATATGTTCAAGTATATAAACAAAGGTCATGATCGAGTGACACCATCTTTCTACCAAGATGCAGAAGATGATCACGTTGAAAGAGATGAGGTTAAAATGTATTATGATTGTAGATACATATCACCTTGTGAGGCAGCATGGAGAATATTTATGTTTGACATCCAGTATAGGGATCCTTCTGTTGAGCGCTTGGGCTTTCATCTCCCAGGAGAACAAAGTGTAATATTTACGGATGATGATCCGTGTACTTGATAGGCTTACTATAAGGCAAAGTATGTTGTTAGGTTGGATGGAAGCAAACAAGAAATATCCAGAAGCAAGAGAGCTGACTTATGTTGAGTTCCCAACCAAATTCGTCTAGAAGAAAGATAGTAGAGAATGGTGTCTAAGAAAAAAAAGATTTGCAATTGGGAGATTAGGTTATATACCTCTTGGATCTGGAGAATTATACTATGAAATATGTTTATTGAACATTGTTCGTGGACCAACATGTTTTGAAGATATTAGAACATTAAATGGTGTCTAGAATATTACTTTCCGAGATGTTTGCTATGCATTGAGACTTCTAGATGATGACAAAGAATACATTGATGGAATAACCGAAGCAAGTCAATGGGCATCAGCTTCTACTTTGAGAACTCTTTTTGCATCATTGCTGGTTTCATGTACCCTTGTCAGGCCCGAAAAATTTTGGGACAGTTGTTGGACTTATTTGTCTGAAGATATTTTATATAACCAAAGAACTTTGCTTCAACATCCAGGTATTGTTTATTTTCTAACTTATTTTTTCTTCTACATTTTTTTTATATAAAAAATGTGGTATAAATTTTATAAATTTCAACATTAAATTCTTACAGGTTTATTGAATGAGGATGAAATAAAAAATTATGCACTGGTCGAGATTGAAAAACTAACACGCAATCTGGGAAGGAGCTTGCTAGAGTTTTCAACCATGTCATTTCCAGATGAAGGATTTTTTGAAATGAATCAAAATCGATTGATTATTGATGAGCTAAAATATGATTGTGATGCCATTCGGGTGGAATACCAACATTTCTTGCAAAAGTGTATTGATGAGCAACGTCATGTCTATGACATAATATTAAATGCAGCGAATTCCGATTCTGGAGGTATGTTTTTTGTATATGGATATGGTGGTACAGACAAAACTTTTGTTTGGAAGGGATTATCTACTGCTTTGCGATCAAAAGGAGAAATTGTTATTAATGTTGCTTCTAGCGGAATAGCATCGCTCCTTTTACCTGGAGGAAGGACAACACATTCACGCTTCAAAATTCCTATCAATCCAAATGAAGAGTCAACATGAAACATAAAACAAGGAAGCGACTTGACTAATCTAATTATAAGAGCGAAGCTCATAAGTTGGGATGAGGCACCTATGATGCACAAATATTGATTTGAGGCATTGGATAGAACCTTGTGTGACATAATGCGTTTCTCATCCTCAACAAGCACTGATGTTCCATTTGGAAGAAAGAAATTTGTGTTTGGTGGGACTTTGTGAGATATTACATGTCATTCCTAAAGCTACCAGAGAAGATGTTGTACATGCAACAATTAATTCATCGTATCTGTGGAAAAGTTGTGTTGTCCTAAGATTAACAAAAAATATGCGACTTCAAAATGGGTCGAACGATGAGGAGTCAATTCAATTGAAGCAATTTGCAAATTAGATAGCGAGTGTAGGGGATGGGACAATCGGAGGTCCAAACGATGGTGAAGTGGAAATTCAGCTAGAAGAAGACATTCTCATTCAACATTCTGGGGATCCTGTAACAGCTATTGCTAATGAAATTTATTCTTCAATACAAATATTCGAGGACAATTCGCAATATTTACAAGAACGAGTCATTCTAACACCTACTCTAAATGTTGTCGAGTCCATAAATCAATACATGATTTCATTGAATGAGTGTGAAGGTAAACAATATTTGAGCTCAGATAGTATGTGCACCACAGAGTCAACTTCTTCTTTGATTCAAGACATACATACTCCTGAGTTTTTAAACAGTCTTAAGTGTTATGTATCCCAAATCATGAGTTATACTTAAAAGTTGGAACTCCAATCATGCTTTTGAGGAACATAGATCATGCAAATGGTTTGTGCAATGGGACAAGATTAGTGCTTTCAAGACTTGGGACGCATATATTAGAAGCCAAAGTTATAACCGGTGAAAATGCAGGAGATAAGGTTCACATTCCAAGAATGTCATTAACACCGGCTGATCCAAGATTACCGTTCAAATTCCAGAGAAAACAATTTCCCATGATAATCTCTTATGCAATGACAATCAACAAATCGCAAGGTCAATCTTTGTCCCGTGTTGGTTTGTTTTTAAAAAAACCAAGTTTCAGTCATGGACAGTTGTATATCGCAATTCACGAGTCACAAGTCGAATAGGTTTGAGAATCTTGATTTGTAAAGATGAGGATGGTTGTGATGTAACCAGTACTACAAATCTTGTGTATAAAGAAGTACTCCAAAAGTTATGATAATTTTATTAGTACTATTTCTATTGTATTTTTTCAACTACTTAGCATCAATTTAAATTCAATAACTTAATTGATTTTTTTAATATTTTATTAAAATGTATGTACTTAATTTAATTTTCAGTTGAGAATTTAAATTAAAAAAATACTTGATATATATATTACTTCATGTCTTAAAAAGAACCTCTTAAAAAAAATTATACGTACTACAAAGATGTACGACAAAATATATATAATTTATTTTAAACATTGAAAATAAAATATTTTATAATTTTTATATTTAAGTCATTTAAAATATATATATCATGAGATATAACTTAATATAATATTATTAATGTTATAATTTTATATACATTAAAAATATTTCGTACATTATAAAAAAAAATAATTTTTTGATTTATTATTTAAATTTAGTACATATTAATTATTATAAAAAAAAATTAAATAACATAAGAAAATAGTATCCATGCATAGGACGGTGCATCATTAGTTTATACTAAAGCACAATCTTCGTGTCAAAATTCTTCCCCCCTAAAAGTTTTCCAATATTTTATTATACATGCAAATAGTTACAAGTTCATCATTATGTCAATTGAGAATCTGAATAACACTTTTTACATTATGTAGGAAGCTTGATTAAGACCATTTACATATATTATTTCTTAATATTTTAAATGGTTTGTTGGAGTTCATTGCTCATAAGTCATAAGATGCATTATGGAACTTAAACTCAAATTACTAAATAGATTAATATACTATTTACATTTTTTTATTTATTTGTATATAGATGGGTATTAGATATACCATATACACTATCCACATTTTGTTAATTAGATTATGTGTCGAGAATGAATTTATTATCCATTTTTCACATTATCCAAATTTGTTTTATTTTTAAAATGTACAACATAATTTGATTTATTCTTTCGACAATTTTAATAATAATAATAATAATAATAATAATAATAATAATAATAATTGACCTTATTCTAATTTAACAAAAAAGAAAATGATGAATTTAATTATCATAAGAGCCACCAACATGTATTTAAATCAGCTTATTAATCATCTACATTTATGATACTATTGTAATTTATAAATCAATTTTATTTTTTATAAATAATTTTAAATGTTAATTTTATATCTATCCGTCTACGAAAAATTTGTACATTTATATTATTAGATCTATCATTAACTTTCTAATTACTCACATTACATATTTAATTATGAATAACGTAGGATCATCATTTCATTCATAACATATTTAATCTATTTAATAATCAATTACTAATTTTTCTTTTACTCGCATTACACATATTTCACTGATAAATAGCATGAGACTTTTGTTTCACCTGCACCATATTTAAATTATTCGTTAAAACTCGTGTTGAATTCAAATATACAAGTTGTTTGTTGACAAATGAAATACTTCATATGATAACAAATTTAAACTTTCAATAAAAAAAAATTAATTAGAATACAAATATTTATTAATATATATATATATATATGTGTGTGTAGGTTTTCTAATAGACCCAGTAAATAAAATGGTATATGTTGCTCTATTTAGAATAATGTTACTTATTGGATAATTATTTAAGTTTAAAATAAATTTGAACATTGCATACCTATGAGAATTTATTAAATCATGTTAATACATATCATTTGTAATAACTTCTCCATTATTAAACTATCACGCATATAATTCATATTGTTATAAAAAAAGATTATTTGATAGACATTACTATTAGAATATTTAGATATTTATTTATAATTATGTAATATTTTTTGCACAGTAGACCATCTATAAATATTAATAAAATTTTAAGGTTCTCTACCTACAGTTTTCTTTCTCTGCCTGTTTCTACAGTTTTTCTCTCTCTTTTTCCTTTTATTTTCTCTCCACATTATTTGCACACAGTTTCAATCAGATGTAAGGAAGAAGAATTACAACACATGTAATAATAATTATGATTGTTATGATTTATATGCCTATTTGCAACTACCTGTATATTAGTACCTATGTCAGGTTGAGAAATTATGCATTGTTTATGAATATATCTGAGTTTTTTGTACAATCTCAAAATAAAGAATTTTTCTATAAAACGAAAACATTATTTCTAAATAATATATGTGGTGCTCTTTAAAAGAGTAAATTCATTCCACATAAATAACTATTTCCAATTTAAGTGTATAATGAGTGTAATTATTAGAAAAAAAACAAATATTTTTACAAATTTATTAATTACTAATAATAGGGTATAAACATTTATTTATTTATAGATACTATCTACAAACAAAATACGTAATTCTTACAAAATATTAAAATATATATATATATATATCTTATCTAAAACCTTCTTTTCTTTGGAGACGAGATTATTCCATACATTCGTTACCCTAAATTATCAAATCATCAACTATATCACTTCACTAAAATCACTCATTATATTCCAACTTTCTATTATTCACTTTCATTTTCTAACAGTACATGAAATTATTACTTTATTTATTTTTCTATTTTTTTGTAAGTGAAAGTTTATAGTACTTAATAATGCACTATTTAATTAAAAATAATAAATTAAGTATAACTACAACAACATTTAATATATAAATCAAATTAAATTCATTAAAATACGTATCAAATTAAAATAAATATAAAATTTGTTAACGCATAGAGGAGATATGATATCTGAATTGAATTGTACCAAAGGAATGGAGATGAAACGTCAATTAATGACATGTGCGTATTACTGTAGAGATCATAATGGAAAGAACAAGTGGAATTTCTAATAATGTGATTGTCTCTTGAAGGAAGCAATTTGCTAAAAGTAGGTGGTGTTTGGTCATATTTTCTTATTTGGTTGTCCTATTAAAATAATTAATTTTTATTTTTTAAAACTTCGTGTCGGATCTATTGTGTTGGCAGCGAGCACGAGGATCAACTAATCAAGCTGAGCTTGACAAGCCAAGCGCTACATGCCATCTAAATTGCGCCATGTGCAGTAGCGTGTTGTTCGACGTTTCACTCTCTTCTTTTTTCTTTTGTTTTTTTCTATTATCTTTTGTTTTGTTTTTTTCTCTTGGTTTTAATTGCTATTTGGGATTTATAATATACTTATTTCTTTTATGTGTTTTCTGTTGCATTATGTATTTGTAATATTTGGCATTTATGATATTTGGAATTATATTGGTAAAATCGACAAAACCAAGCACAATCACATAAGTACAATTATATATGTATAGATATATATACTTTTTAACGTATATGTTTACACAAAATATCTTCTTCCTTTTTGGTGAGTGATACACAAATTTTCTGAAGTTTTTTTATACTCGAAATTGAGTAAGAGAGGCTGAGAGAGTATTAACTTAATGTGAAATTGTAGCTTAATCGTGCAATATGCATTTAATGGTACACTACTAAGACAATATTATTTAATTAAGAATTTGTAAGAGCTCTAATTACATACTACCTGAGTAATTTTAACGAGATCACGTTCAGAATTCATGAACTTTGTTTAGAGGTTTTCATTGGTAAATAATTAGTTTCATATGTTTACATAGCGGCACATTAATCCTTTCCTATTGATAGGATGTGACCTCACTACCGGACCCAAAACGGGACCCGAGCCC
>JAPKLX010000043.1:1643761-1668263 GCA_026898415.1 Leonotis leonurus | reverse complement strand
TTATTCCCTCACCGTAAATCCACTCTGAAAAACCCACGATCGATCACCTATCAAATATGAATGAATTATTTTCTATCTAATATTCTTTTATAATCGTAATAAAGTCATCAATATACTTATTACAATTTTTATACTTAAATTGTGGTTAGTTGTAAATAAAATATATATGTATCTCACTTTTTTTGTCTCACATTCTATATCTCACAATTAAATTAAATTTTTTATTTTATTTTTTATTTCAATTCTATATTTTTTAATTAGGTTAATTTTATACATAATATTATTAAGGTTTATCCCACTCAAATATGATTTATAATTATTTTGTTCATAAATGTCACTTTTAACTAATTTTTAAGGTTGAAGATTTTAAAAAAGGTATATATTTTTTAAAAAATTTAATCTTTTCAAATATTTATTAATTATGATTCATTAATACTTATATCATAATAAAAATTTATTTTTAAAAAATATATTAATTAAAATAATAAATTTATATGTAGGATTGATCATGAGACATTAAATCTGATCATTAGCTTAGTTGAGCTTTAGCAAAGCTAAAACAAACATTCCAAATATTATAAAAAGACGTTTTAATTAAGTGACCATATATATAGGCGATAATAAGTTGAACATAGTAAAGTGACCATATATATCATATATATGCGATAATAAGTTGAAGAATTGTATATATAGGATTAAGTTGAAAATTTCTACTCTATGCTAAACAGTTATATCTCCACGTGCTTCTATCGTCATTATTTCATGTACTAATTAAGTGGACTTTTAATTTAATGAATATCAAGGAACACCATGTGTGGATGTGATTCTCACAACGCATGCACATACAGATCATGGACTTAATAAAAAGCCACAAAATATCATGAGAATGAAAGACATAGAGTGTGTGTGTGAAGAAAATGGAATCAAGCTTGGCAAAAATAGGGAGTTCTCTGAAGGTACCTAATGTACAAGAATTAGTTGCTAAAGAAAAACTGGAGACTGTTCCTCCAAGATACATTCGCCCACATGATCATCATCATCATCACCTCCTCACTTCTGATCACACTTCATCATCTCTTAATCCTCAAATTCCCATTATTGATATGGCCAACTTATTCCATCCTCATTTCATGGACTCTGAGCTACTCAAACTGCACATTGCCTGCAAAGATTGGGGTTTCTTTCAGGTCATAATTACTACTATTATAAATGTTATTTTAATAGTATATAGGTAGGCCATGCAGTTTAATTGTTCATTAAGTAAATAATGGTGAGAGTTTTGATTGCAGTTAATGAATCACGGAGCGGAGTCAGCAGTGATAGAGAAAATGAAGATGGAAGTAGACAACTTCTTCAATCTTCCACTTGATGAAAAGATAAAGTTTAGTCAGGAGGAAGGAGATCTCCAAGGATATGGACAAACCTTCGTCGTCTCCGAAGATCAAAAGCTTGACTGGTCTGATGTCTTTTATATAATCACTCAACCTACTTTTCTCAGAAAGCCTCACTTGATTCCCAAGCTTCCTTCCTCCTTCAGGTATATTATTATATAACGTTTGAGTTAATTTAGTAGCTAGAGACATGCATGATTTCCTTACTAATTGATTTTGTATGTGTTGGGTAATTAATTAAGGGATGCTGTGGAAGCATATTCAGGGGAAGTGAAAAAGGTGGCGATGAAGATATTGGAGAGAATAGGAAAAGGTTTGGGGATGAAAAGGGAGGAGATGGAGGAGATGTTCGAAGAAGGGATGCAGTCGATGAGGATGAATTACTATCCGCCGTGTCCTCAGCCGGAGCTGGTCACCGGTCTCAGCCCTCACGGAGACGGCAGCGGCCTCACTATTCTCATGCAGCTCAACGAAATCGAAGGCCTCCATGTCAGCAAAGATGGAATCTGGATTCCTGTCTCGCCTCTCCCTAATGCATTCGTTGTCAATATTGGAGACATGCTCGAGGTACGTTACGTACCTATATAAAATATTATTATTGTTCTTAGATTCTACTCCCTCCTTTAATTATATATTTTCCATCTCTTTCTGAGACAGGCATAAAAATAATATAAAATGATTGAAGGGAGTAACTTTTGGGTTTTGTCAATTATACTAATTGTTTGAGTTTGGTTATATATGTAATAATGGTAGTGAAATGGATGGAATGTACACACACAACACACAACACACAGATGGTGACAAATGGGGAGTACAGGAGTGTGGAGCAGAAAGCAAGTGTACATGGTGAAAAGGCAAGAATATCGGTTGCCACATTTCTGACCCCAAAATTGGAAGGTGAATTCGGACCGGCGCCAAGCTTGGTTACCCCACAAAACCCACCCAAATTCAAGAGGATTACGGTTACTGATTATTACAAGGGATTCGCTTCCACAGAGCTCAAAGGAAAATCATTTCTTCATACTTTGAGAATTTAGTATATTCTTGATCATCATGTATTACTCCTACTATTTTTGTTCAGTTCAATAATTGAATCGTGCTCACCCCTATCAACACATTATTTCCTATCAATTTCCTTTTATTTTTTGGCCTTTCGCCTCTGGACATATTGTTTTTGGGGCCACACGGCAATTAGTCGATTAAATTTATTTATATTTAATTAAGTATTAATTAAATGAACTATAACCTCTAATTATTAATTAACGAAGTTGATATATAGTTGGGAATGCTACCAGATTTTTAATTAAGATGGTAGGAGCATTAAGCAGTAGATGAATGAATATATATATATATATATATATATAAATCTAATCTTCTTACTCTGCACATTGAATGAAATCGAACCGAACTCATTCCAGTAGAGCAGCGAAGAACATATAGCTAGCTAGGTAAAACTACTTTTCTGTTATGACATGCTTTAATTGATTAATTATTAATAGTATTAAGTATAAAAAAAAAAGTAAGAAAAAGAAAAGGAAGAAATTAAGAGAAGACTTGGGTAGTGAATTTCATAGGTAAAACCAATTGAGAAATAATAAGGAAACATAGCTGCATACTTCAGCAGTAGCCTCTTATCATCAACATCAATCACTACAAACAGTAGAATATGAAAGTTTACTTAACTGTATATATCATTAAATTAAATCCCTTGGCTGAAAACACTTATTACTTGTTTTGTTTCATATACGCAACATTTATCACAGAAACTAAAGAATGCACCATATTCTTGAAATTACTTAGAACTTGCATGAAGTGCAACTAAGGATGCATACACTCCATCTTTAATCTTCATCAACACATCATGCCTCCCTTTCTCACAAATTGCTCCATTCTTCACCACAGCTATTATATCTGCCCCCATTATCGTCGTCAGGCGATGAGCTACCACGACCGTCGTTCTGTTCACCATAACCCGATCTAATGCGTCTTGCACTATCCGTTCCGACTCAGCATCTAGAGCACTTGTGGCCTCATCAAGAAGTAGGATTTTAGGGTCTTTTAGTATTGCTCGTGATATGGCAATGCGTTGTTTCTGGCCACCTGATAACTGCACGCCTCTCTCACCAACGTTAGTGTCATAGCCTTGAGGCAATCCTGAAATGAAGTTATGTGCATTGGCAGCTTTCGTTGCGTTGATGATCTCTTCTTCTGTTACCTCTCCCTTTTTCCCGTAGGCTATGTTAGCCCGGATCGTCTCGTTGAAGAGGACCGGTTCTTGGCTCACTAATCCCATCTGCTGCCTCAGCCAATTCAACTTGAGCTTCTTAATCTCGACCCCGTCTAATAAAATGTGGCCCGTGTCCGGGTTGTAAAACCTTTCTATTAGGCCTATAACAGTAGATTTCCCACTACCGCTCTCTCCAACTAGAGCAACTGTCTACATAAGGTCACAGCCAAATAGAAGCTCTTAAAAGATGCACAGTTAATGAAACAACAGAGTAAGCACTAGTAATTACCTTCCCAGAAGGTATGGAAAGGCATATATCTCTGAAGATTTGAATATCAGGCCTTGTTGGATACTTGAAACTCACATGTTGAAGCTCAATCTCGCCACGGACACTAGCCAACGTTGTACCTTCATCAATGCTTGAGTCGATTTTAGGCTTACTGTCAATAATCTCGAATATAGAGCCTGCGGAGTCTTTAACTTTGTTGACATCCGGAGCTGTAGCACTAGCTTGGGAGATTCCGGAGGCTGCCATGGTTAGGGAGAAGAAAACCTTCAAGGGAGGGCGAGTCATGAATCAACGTTTAGTCGAGTCGAGTCGAGTATGTTAATCAGAAAGTAACGAAATGATAACAAAGTAGGAGTAGATTACCTTGAATACTTCCCCAAAATCAGCCTTGCCATTTTTGATAAGAACAGCTCCCATCCAGAAACAAAAGGCTTGGGTGCAATGGAGTGCCAAACAACCAACACCGAATCCAGCTCCGCTAACAACTCCAAGCCTCACTCCTTCCTTCAAGGGAGCCTCGCATTTCTTCTCGTACATCTTCATCACCTTATCCTCTGCACTGAATGATGCCACTGTTCTGATACTGCTGACCGCATCGTTCGCTATTTGACTAGCCTCTTCATACATCACCTGCACCATCAAAACCATGCATTCATCTATTATATTACATGTTGTAATTTATTAGTTAATTCATTTAGTAGTGAAAGAAGATACCTTGGAATCAGCAGAGAAGCCTCTGTAGAATCTCATCTGCAAGAATCCTTGTAAACCGACGAGAGGCAGCACAACTAAGACTATGATGGCTAGCAACCAGTTAGCAGTGAATGCTATGACAAGGCCAGCTATGAAAGTTGATATATTCTGGACAATTAATCCCAAAGCATCCCCTACCAGGCTTCTTACCGTGGAAGCGTCGCTAGATAATCGCGCTCCAATTGCTCCACTGCACGAATCAAACATCGATAAAATATAAAAACACATGATACTTATTATTAGTTCTTCATCACAAACCTTGAGTTGGCAGGATCATCAAACCAACTGATCTCTTGGTGCACGACCTTCTTGAACGACATAGAACGAATCCTTTGAATCAATCTTCCACCTGCGATTCCGAAGAAGTAATTCTGTGTAGGAAGGGCCACCAGGGTAGAGAGGGCTAGCAGAACCATCATAAGTGCCCAAAATTTGGAGTCCTTCTTAAGCTGATTTGGAGGTTCAAAGAAAATTTTGATAGCTGTCGACAACAGGAGCCCGAACATTGGGAAAATCAGACCCTGCGCCCCTGCGCCTATGCATCCGAGTATCAAATATGAAGTCTCGGGTTTGTTCAGTTCTGCTAAGCGTCTTATAGAAACTTTTTTACGTTTATTCAGCTTGTTTTCATCTCCTTCTTCCTCTTCCTCGTCTGGTAATGGAACTCCGCGGAGGTCAAAACTAGGAACTCCGTAGAGTGAAAAGGATTGCCTTGCAGAATCACTGCTTGTAGATTTGCGGAAGGAGAGTCTCAGGCTCTCTGATCTGCTCAAGCTTCTCTCGGATTTGCTCAAGCTTCTCTCCAACTCGTGACTGCTCTCCGATTTCTCAGAAACCTGACTAGTTTCAGACTGCTTTGCCCCTTCTTGCATTCGAACAAGCTGCGTATAGCCTCCATTCGGATCTTTTATCAATTCATCATGTGTACCTACAATTCAAACTTTGAGAACTCAAATTTCGCAGTAGGTCAATGAATAGCAAATAAACAAGAAATAGCATGCATGCACCTTGCTCTACTAGTTTCCCTTGATGCACGACTGCGATAATATCAGCATTCCTAATAGTTGTCAAACGATGTGCAACAACAACCGTCGTACGGTTTGTCATAACATTGTCGAGTGCCTCTTGAACTACGCGTTCGGATTCTGCATCCAAAGCACTGGTTGCTTCATCAAGCAGAAGAATCTTGGGATTCTTCAGAATGGCACGAGCAATTGCAAGCCGTTGTTTCTGACCGCCCGAGAGCTGAGTGCCGTGTTCTCCCACCATCGTGTCGAGACCCTGCAAGACTAATGCTGTCATTTTAAAAACAAGCATGGTGACAATACGAGGCAAGTAAGGAATTTATCTTTCCTGAGGCAACTTGTCAATAAACTTAGCAGCATTAGCAAGCACAACTGCCCTTCTTATCTCTTCATCGCTTGCACCTTCTTTGCCATACAGTATGTTCTCCTTCATCGAAGTAGCAAACAAGATAGGCTCCTGACTTACAAGTCCAATCTTCCCTCGAAGCCATTTCAGCCTCAAACTCTTCAAATTCACACCATCAATTAGTACTTCTCCAGCTTCAGGGTCATAAAATCTCTCCACCAAGCTAATCACAGTCGATTTCCCACTTCCACTCTGCCCAACCAAAGCTGCAGTTTTCCCACTCGGTATGAATATTGAGAATCCTTGAAATATCTGCACTTCTGGCCTTGCTGGATATCTGAAGTAAACATCTTTGACCTCAATTTCGCCTCTCATATCGTCCAACTCAGCCCCACCACATTCAGCATCTATTTTCGGTTTCCGGTTGATAGTCTCAAACATCTTATATGCTGCAGCTTGACCTGCTGCAAATGCATTTAAACACGGCGAAGCCTGACCAAGTGCTCTGGTTTATGAAACAGCATACAAATGATTGTTAGCACAATATAAGCTTTTGTGAAGGTACAAAACTTTCACAAGATACTTAAGAACACATACATTCCTCCTGTCATGACAGCCATGATAACATTAATAACTACCCCTCCACTGTATCCTTTGCTGATTATAAGTTTAGCTCCATACCAAATTGCGAGTCCGTATGTACTGAAGATAATGCATAACATAGTACCAAATCCGAGGCCCGAAGCTAGGCCTTGTTTCACAGTAGACTTATAAGCAATTTCCAGTTTGCTATCATACTTCTCCACTGCAATTTTCTCGCCAGTGTAGGATTGTACCTACAAGATTTAGCAGCTGAGAACACCAATCGATTTTCTCAGCTAAACCAAACTCAAGAACTAAAGAGTTTTTCCTCTTTTACCGTTCGAATTGCTCCAACTGTTTGTTCGACTACATTTCCAGCCTCGGCATAAGCAATTTGCCCGAGCGTTGCCATCTTCGACATAAGAACTGCAGAACAGGATCCTGCTATGACGAGTGCAGGAACACTCGTACATAAGACCAGAGATAGTAGCCATCCTTTGCTAAAAGCAATGATGAATCCTCCCAAGACTGTGGAACTAAATTGAATGAATTTTCCTACCTATTTCATCAATTTATAATTAGGATTCTCTGCTTAGTTTATAAAATAAAAGGTAGCAGTTACTTAGGAGCTTACTTTTTCACCCATGGCTTCTTGAATGAGAATGGTATCACCCGACATTCTCCCAATCACCTCACCCGTTGTTGTTTGAGTGTCGAAGAACTCGATATCTTGCCTTAATATTGTTTTCAAGTATAGCCCTCTTATTCGAGCAGCCTGTCTTTCTCCGGTTACCATCCAACACAACATCTCTGTTCATAACCATATTGTCAACTTTAATCAAGGCCCATAATCTCAAAACACAACACAAGAATCACAGGTTTTGTGTTATACGATTAACAACAGTTGTTGGAAAGTGATAGGAAGAAAAGAAGCAGTTAAAGAAGCAAACAAAGAAAGTACTTACGTAAAAGTGCACCAATTCCAGCACCAATTCCCAAGTATACCAATTTCAGTGCTACCTGAAATTTCGAAAGAAAAATATTTCAAGTCCGGATTCAGCATGATCATGATCATGAGCATGGAGAAGACGAACGGAACCATAATCAAGAGATTCCAAAAATAATATCAAAAATCAAGAAAAAAAAAACGTAAATCGCACGGTAATGGAATTGAAGAATTAATGACAACCTTGGAAACTACTTGGACAACATTTGATTGATTACTTCCCCCAAAAGAATCGATTAACTGGCCGAAAATGAGGGTCATGAGCGGCTGCGACAGCCCATTGGCCATGGCGCCGATTGTGCCAACCACCATTAACAGTGCATCGAGCTTGTCTGCAAAACTAAACAGTTTATAATACGCCACTTTCTCATCTTCTTTCTTCTTGGATTGCCTCGTAACATCCTCGTTTGCCATTTGTTTTCGATGGAGAAATTAAAATTCAAGAAATCTGATGTCACGTCGTCTCATGTGAAGAGAAAAAAAAAGAAATGAAGATACAGTGAATGGGTATATGTATGTATGCATTTCACTTGAATTACTTTACAAAGTAAAATAAATATAAAAAAAAATAAGAAATGCATGTAAAGATCCGATTTTTATTGTGTGGAAAACAATCAAGGTCCATTCAACTCTAACCCTTCACTCCTAAATTTGGTGTTTTGAATTCAAAAGTAGAAACTTTTCTTTTTCAAAAACAAGTAGAAGCTTTTTGTCTAAGAAAAAATGATCGATGTAGTCGGTTTTTAGTTACCAAATATTTATGTAGGTCATAATGTTAGTTGACACACGTATGATTCTTAGGCTTTTGATAGTTTGAGTCACACACGAGAATTGTGAGAAGTTACTTCTCCGATTAGTTTGGATGTCATTTTACATTAATATTAAATCTAACTGTTTTCGATAAATTAAATGCATTTTTATATTATAAGTAGTTTATACTTTACATGTTAAAAGTAAGTTTCTAATTACTCCGAATTTTATTTAGTAAATGATTTAAATTTCAAGTTTTGAATTTAACTTGAATCTTTTTATTTGAATCTAATGATATTTGATTTAAAAGGTTCGCGATTATTATTGAATCGAGGTTTATAAAATCGAGCTTCTTAATTTTCATTATCAATCAAGCTGAGTTTTTAAAAGTTAACAATCATTGAGATTGATTGAGAATAACTGTTAATGAGTATAATATTTTTTGAGTAGGAACTAGGAACTCCTAAAAGTTGGGACCCAAAACCTTTGCCCCACTTGAATGGACAATAAAAGGAGGGTAAAGTATAAATAGTCTAATAAGGTTAGAGAATAAGTAATAGAATTAACGTGCCGTGCACCAAAATATTAAGATTTGATGGCTTTTAATATTTAAACTTTTATAATTTTAACCGTCAAGAAAAAATCATGATTTTAACTCCTATGAAAATATCTGATTACTTATATGTTAATGGCATGTTAAACGACATTTTTTAGGTTAATTGATTTTGGATGAAATTATATTTCTTTTTAAAATTTGAATGAAATTAAGTTTGAAATTTTAGGATTAGATTTTTTCCGGAGTTAATTATAAACGTGATTATGCTTCCATCATATCAGATATATTTAACTAGTTGATTTTATAAACAAAATATAATTTGAATATAAAGATATGCATGCAATACTAAGTTTTGAATATTGGCATTTCAAGGAAATACAAGGAGCTAAAAGAAGGGACAACAAGCTACTTGTCTTTTATGTTGAAACTATAAAATTTTAGATGTTAGCATAGTAAAGTGTTGTATGTTTTGTAACTATTGAGACTTGAGAGCTTTTAGCAGCTGTGAATATATGATTTAAAATTAAAATTGTGAGTAGTCGATGGGGAATCATAATACTCTCTACCTAATTATGTATGATTCATCATGAGTCCCGTGAACCATACCTTAGTAATTAGTATAAATGAATTTATTATTGCAGATATATATATATATATATATTGTATCAACAGATGACGCAACACGTATATTTCAATAATAAATGCTAAAATGTACTAATATACTATATACTTAGTAAAATTTGATCCGATGATGTAATAATATAATAATTGTGATTTAAGACATAAGGTAATATTCCCTAATTAACTCAACAGAATGAGGTATTTGGCATATCATATCATTTGTTCTTCCTTCCTTCCTATTTCGAAGGGACCTGACACTACACAACAACAGATGCATCTCCATTTTTGGAATTTTGCATGTGCCATTCTCCATTCTCCATTCTAATTTATACATATATCTAGTAAATTAAGCTGTGCATCACTACTGCAAAAACTTTTTCCTAATTAACATTAGATAAAATTGACCTAAGAAAAAAGAACACGTTGAGAAAGAAAAGGGTGTACAGGAATAAGGTTAATTACACCAAAATATACAAATCACCAACTTTGTTTTGTTTTCAAATAAAATATTACTTCATCCGTCCCCGGTCCCGCTAAACGTGGTCACGTTTTTTTTATTGAGTTGTTTTACTAAAAGTAGTAATTTTTCCTAACAAATATATATATTTATATATACTTTTAAAACATTAACTCTCTTTTTTAACATACAATATTTTACTTTCTTAGTTTTCGTATCGAATCTCTTGTAGCCGTTTTTAGTAGGATGGGTGAAATACAAACTTTACAATCACATTTTAAATCATGAACTTTGCATGTTTTCTAACAAAAAATATCACCTGTCCACGGCGGCATGCTTTATAAGTTTGTGAACGATAATATAGTTCGAATATAACATTCGTACATCTATAACCGATTAAATCAATGAATATCTTAATCTTGAATCCAATAATAAATCATTGTTCCTAAATCTACAATAGATCTCTAACAGCGAAACACTTAAAAAAAATTTGTGCTGGTTCGAGTACTTATTTAAATGTATTAGTACGTAGAGATCTTTTGCATAGTTTAAAGCTTGATAAAACTATCCTAACCCACATAATTAAATGCACCAATAGTAATTACTTCATCCGAGTAGTCTCATAGTCATATGACATGTAGCCGCACACAAAACTCTTGATATGTAGTTAGGGTTGTAAACGAATTGAGTTGAATCGAATTGAATACTGTTCTAAACAAATTCATTCATTATGAAATATTCGAATTGAATTATTTGATTTTATTTTTTAATACATTAAATAATAATGTTTAAGAATATTAAATTTAAAATTCAATCTAATTTGAAATTTTATTAAAAAATTATGTTGAAATTTATTTTTTGATATACAAAGTAGGCTTGCATTTAAACAATTATATTTTTATATATTTATATAAATATAAATATAAATATAAATATTAATATTAATATATAAATGTATTATTTATATGTTTAGTTGAATATTTACGAATATCGAATCTATATATTTGAATTCGAATCACTAAATTTCTAATCGAATCACGTATCGGACCAAAACTATTTGATTCGTTTACAACCCTATATGTATGGGTCGGGTACTACCAGCTTATATATGTTGATTCATCGAAAAGTTTACAACACATTTTGCTAGTTCTCCCGTAAAAAAGAAAGTAATTATTTTATTTTTTAATGTAAATGAATGGATTTGTTTGATTTTTTTGTTGCGGCTTGTGACTTGTGAGTAAGTGGTAAAATGAGTCCAGCCCGACCCAGTCCATCAATTTAGTCTAATTTAGGGCCGGTTAGGAAACGTGACCGTTTTTAGCAGGGCGGAGATAGTATATTTTTATTTTTCTAAAATATCAATATTTTGTTTTTGAGAAGCGAATCAAATGTATTAATGATGAGAATCGTTTAATACATGGTTGTTAGCCACTCAGGCCAACAATTATGCCAAATCTCATATGTATCATTATCGATTGATTTTCCATACATAGCAAGTTCATAGGCTACCATGTTTGCTTCTCTTCGCATATGTGAAATCTCCACTACGCGGTTTGGGATTATATCAGTGATAGACTTGATTATCTCTCCACACAGGAGTGCTCTCTCGCCATTATGTCTTTCAATCATGCGGATAGTCACGAGGGAATCTGAGTATACTTCTATTGGGCCAAGGTTTTCATAGACACACCGAGGAAAACCGAGAAATATAGCAATTAGCTCCCCAATGACTACATTTGGAGCACCGTTAACAGCCTTTGCCATCACGAAGATTATTTCCCCAATTTTGTTTCTAGCAACGGGGCCCATACGTCCTTTGACTCCACCAGGGCTCCCTGCATAGTCAACATTGAGGGCCTGAGGCGAATTCGGCCCTTTCTTGGTGCATGCCATCGCACATCACCTTCCTTTGGTATTAGACAAACTAGTGTGGCAGCTTGTGATTTTGCTTCGCAGTAATTGCAATAAGCATGTTTTTCTTCGCAAAGATCTCTCCATATTATCTACATTCTCACAAGTCAAATCTCAAACTCCTCTACTAACTCCCTGTTTCATAATCTCTCTCACTTCCTCAAAACCATAGTTCTCCAGTTTTTTTAGAAGTCCCCAAAAGCTCGTGTCATGCCATCTAATTCTAATTTTCTCACAAAAGATGAGTCTGTGATCGTTCCAAGAGACTTCCAACACCACCCACATAAACCGTCAATCGGGACATGGTGAGCTCGCAAGTTCATCTCGTTAGGGATGGTATTATGGAGCAAAAAATGCGAACATGAGGTGGCAAATCGATGCTCCACATGAACTTCCACCAAGACGCATCTCTTGCTTCAGCCGATGATTTTGGTGGGTTGAAATTTCCGGTGGCATTTGCATAAATATTTTCTAACATTAAGATATAAATATATTTAAATTCAACTTGATAAATATTTTATAAAGAAAAAATATTATTTTTTAATAAATATAAATTATATATAAAATTTTCCCGATTACCCGGGTACCGTTAATATTTTAAATATTTGAACCGATTACCAGATTATCTAACAGAAAATCGATACTCGGTAACGATAATTAACACCCTATCAAGTATGCACTACAAATAAACTTCAATAAAAACTTCAAGAGTACAGTTTTTTGAAACAAAACTAACAAGATACAAAATGCGTAAAAATTTGATGTCATTGCGAAGAGTGGGTAAAAATAATCAATAAAGTAGGGAAAAACTCGAGTAAGAATTAATTTACAATTAACTTATAAAATTACAACACAAACGATATGACACAGCAGAACAGTATCTACTCCAGCAAAACCTAATCAATGGATTAAACAACCAAATGCAATAAAATTTCTCAACTTCATGCTCAAAATCATGTACCATTAATAAACCCCAGCTGCAGTATAATTTGTGGGAACTCTTTGGCACTTCTCCACGTAGGTAGATGGGAACCATCCTGCTCTGCCTTTACAAGACACAACCAATTATAGGCAGCATTGACAACACAAACTAGCATCTTTGCAGACAGAACAAACTCGCGCACACATAGTGCAAAGTTAAATGAGAAAATATAGTGTGTGTGTGTTGGTCTAGTGGTAAAGTGGTTAAACATGAGGCGGAACTTCTCAAGTTTAAATCCCACCAATAACACGCTAGGGTTTAATTCAAGTACTAATTAAAAAATAAAAGTAAAGAAACAGACCTTCCGAACTACAAAAACATCTTCCACGGCTAAACTTAGTTCCTTATCCGTTGCAGCATCAAAAGCATGAACAGCCTTCAAATATAACAACAAGTGCCAGCCAATAAGGCTGAAGATAAGGAGGTAGAAAATTTTCCATTTTTGAATCAATCTAGAAACATAATAAGAAACTGTATTGTCAATGAGTCTTCACAAATGGCAAGACAAGGAATATATTGCTCAAACATTACTGACTTCATTTGAAATACCATGTATTTATTTTTCCCTATAGCTAGAAAGTTAATTCTTCTATATTCTGATTTTCAGTTTTTACATACCTCAGCCAGATAGTACTTTGTTTTATCTGAAGTGTGACCTAGAGGAGTCACAGGAGGAGCCACCTCTTTCCTCTGTTTCTCTGAAACCACCTTCACAAAATAACAACCAATCGAGTAAGCAGTATTCTAAAAATTAAACTCTGTAGGTATCTAGGAGGATACAGACCTCATTTTCTATATTTCCCAGAATCGTAGCGACCCTTTCATGATATGTCCTCTCCCCAAAAACCTGCAAAGAATAAGTCGTCTATAGCATATGGACCTTTCCAGTTTTAGTCAAGAATAATCAGTTTGCTTCTGGAACACTATAATAGTATACCATTGCTACAAGTATCTGAAATGTTAAACCTCTGTTATTGTGCTTCAAAGCAGATAATGCTGCTGCTGCTTCTTTACCGAATACTGCCATGTTTGCTTTGAGTTCTTGCATTCTAGTTTCTGCAGCATGCAGCTTTGAAACATTTTCAGGAATAGCCGATTCCTTTACACGTGTTTGCCGTCTAAGAACTTCGGCTGCCTGTATATATCACTTTAGTTAAAGGCTTAAAGCACCATTTGCAACAGAAGAAATGATGATAAAAGAGCTAAAAAGCCTGCATTTTTTTTTTATGCATGAATGTGTGTGCATAAACCTGTGCCTCAGCTTCTTGTCTCATTCTACTATATCGTTGAGCAAGGTGCCGCGCATCTTCCAGCTGAGTACCAGATATCATTGCTCTCAAGGGTTCCAACACCTAGAAATATGAGTATATAATATTGTAGTCCATTACTTCGGTTTATTAGTCCAGCATAATCTTAGAAATTTTAGCATGATTAAAGAAGATACTTCTTTCATCCCAGGAAAATGGATCATGAATGTGTAATATACTAATATTATACTTTCTCTCTCCAGTATTTTATGTGGCTGTGTATTGCTTGATACTCAACATTCTCATGGTGTGAGAGTGTCACGCCCCGACCTCCGCCCTCCCCGGCAGAGTCCGGGTGCGCGACTAATAGATAAAGAAATGAAGGATAAAGTGGAACCTTGAAAGTTTTGACTGAATCGAAAGGTAATTCGATAACTGAGTTCAGTTCATACAAGGAGTTAATTTACATAATTGGCAATTTCGCCAAACAAAACTGATGGAACCTCTTGCAGCGGAATAAGGATCGACATAAGTCTACGTGTATGAAGACACGTAGACACCCAAGACTTAACTACAAGACCGACAAGCCTGCCATAGCATCTCCCATCATCACGTCTCAACCTGCACATTTATAAATACATGCAGGGCTGAGTACAAACGTACTCAGTAGGCACATGCCAAATCGCATACATACACATATATAATTGTCAATGCCGCAAGAGTGAAACATAGGGATTTAGTCATTAAAAGCATCTACGTTCACTAAATCGTTTTTGTGAAATCTGAAGTTCAATAGCTGTCTAAGTTCTTTAGTATTCTGCCATATTTGTTCTTTATGGTACCGAGAAGGTGGCCACCTTCTACGGACACCGAACCGGTCAACACCTTCGTCGACTCACAGTCCTTTAACCGGCCAACCCTTAATGATGACTCACGGTTAATTACTTGTGTACACTAGTTCGAGTGGGGTAACTGCCCAGATATGCTTTTAACCGAATTCGATTTCATAATTGGAACTTTTAACCAGATATGCTTCATACAAAACATAAATCATTTCGGCAAGACAATACTTCAAAACATATTTTCTCCATTTGAAATCCTTTCGAAACAACATAAATAGTATACGTGCACACATAATTTTCTTTGTAATAGAAAGCCTACTTGGATAGCTTCGGTTTGCACTTGCTTTGGTCTCGAAACGCGAAACAGGTCTCTCGTAAGAACCTTTAGAAAAGCTCGTATAAGTGAAAATGCCCTTAGTGCATTTGAAACATTTAATCGTAAGAATATATATTATTCTCGGTTCTTGTTTTGATTCGTTAATTGAGATATTGATACCTCAGATCAATATTATCTATAAGGTGTTGAATCATCGATTCAATTACTCGGGTAATTGTCTTTTAAGTGCAATAAGTGTATTAACACTTAATGAAATAATTAATTCTCGATAATTAATTATTCATTTAAGTTCTAATTATTAATCCTTTAAAACCTCAAATATTAATTCCTTAAATAAATCCTTAATAAAATTAGAGACATTAATTCTCTTAATTTAGATTCCAATTACTAAATAAATTGGATCTTCTTAATTTAATACTTAGGCTTTAATTGTCTAAATTATAAGCTCTAGATATTAATACTTAATGTATATATATACACATCACTATCCCTTTTTCCATTATTGGTATTACTAAATGATATAGCTCAATTTAATTAAATCTTATCTTATTACAATGTTTAAACTAGTCCATTAGAATTAATTAAGTGAGCTTAATAATTAATTTAATTAGTTTAAGTATTAATTATTTTAAGATTAAATAACTGGGCCCATTAGATTAATTAGTATGTCCCAATCCTAATTTATTTTTCGGCCCAATAGTTTTAAATCACTTCAACCCAACTAAAAGCCCATAGTATAAATAAATTCTTGGCCCAATACTTTATCCACCCGGCCCAGAACCCGGCCCATGACCCGGCCCATTTCTAGAAAACCCTAATCTCTACCCTAATTCATTTTCATTCTTTCTTTCCCAGACACAATTCACTTCTTCTCCCATCTCTCTCGTTTTCCCTCTCTCGCTCTCTGCCTCTACTCTACTCTTTCTGTCAGTCTCTCCTTCTCTCTTGATTTCCTCTCTGTCTCCACGCTCTATTCACCCTCTCTCGATTTCTTGTTTTCTGCAGGAAGGTAGAGCCTCCCTAGCTCCAAGTTTCTCCAACTCCCTTCCCTTGGTGTTCGATTTCTACGTTTTCAGGAAGGTAAAATGGTTGTGTTGATTCCTAAGTTTTGAATTTTTGTTTATACACTGCCTATAAAATTTTATTGATTGTGGTTTTGGTTGGTTCTGAATTTCTGGCAAAACACATTTGCATATATTGCGGTCTGAATCTCTGAGTTTGGTTGCAGTGAGGCGTTCTGTGGTGGCAGTATTACATTTCTTCTATTTGCCCTTACTGCATGTTTCATTTGTTTGTCTTCTGTGCTTTGTTGACTAAATGAAATTGGGATAGGATATTAGTTGTTAAAATCTCCCAGTCTTGTGTAGTGCTCTGAAATCTTATTTTGGGAAGACTTCTATTTGTTTTGATTTCTGCCAGATTTGATTTAGGATGGGAGTTAAGGAACAAAGTCTTAGCTTAGAATCTCCATCATGATTCATAAAATTTTGGTTGCTGATTTCTTCTTTGTTTTTCTGTTTTTAACCAGGATAGAGGGCTGTAATATGGATTCAGCTATGCATTGGATAGGTGTTCAAAACAAGGTACTTGATTTGTTCTAAATTTCATATTTGGTATGCTCTGTATGTTATGAAATCAGAATATATGTGTTCTAAAATCTGGAATTTGGGCCTAGTTTATAACTGATTTTAATTTAACAGAACCGTATATTCAAAGTCAGTTTCTGGTGTTCTGATGAAGCATGATATAAATATATATACTCTGGCCCTCAAACTGGTATTTTAAAGCATAATATATTTATATATATACTAAACTCTGAAATACATGATTGTGTCTTATGTTCTGAAATCATGATTTTAACTGGGAGGCAGAATGCAGGTTGGTGTGGTTGTGATGTTTCTTAGATTTCAAAGTATATATATATTACAGTTTTCTGTTTTCCTGGATTAATTAGGAAGGTAGAATACAGTTTTATAGTTTAACATGATTGTAAGTTAAAACTATAAGAGGTATAAATTGAAGGTAGAGTTAGAGCTTAATTTCATTACCTCAATCTTTAACTACTTCTTCTTCTTGAGTGAAAATAGGATTTACTCTTGTGCTAGTATTGATTGGTGTCTGGGGTGGTAAACGGTTAAAAGGCAGCCCCTGCACCCCTTTTATAGGTTGATGTAGTGTGGTATTGTTAGCTTAATGCCTAAGTATTAGAATAGCTAGATTAATAGGTCTAAATGCTATTGTTTTGTAGGGCATGGGAGAGCATGAATCATAGCATGGAGCAGCCTTGGGACTCCTCCCTTCACTCAGCCGAGATCTGATAACTCTTGAATAAGAGTTATTGTTTGGTTCCTTTTATTTCTTTATTCCTCCCTTTTATTTGGTGTCTTGTTGTTATTTTATTTTATTTGAGTGTTATTTTATCTTGTTTTGCTCTTGTATTTTTGAGAAGAGACAACTTTATTATCTAACATGTTTTGGTGTAGGAAAATTGAGTAACTTGGCATATTTTTCCTAACTAGACGACAAGAAGTGAGGTGGAAAAGAGTGGTCACAAATTGGAAGTCAAAGGAGGAGTCAAAAGTCACAAAGGGACAAAAAGGAGGGCATTCAAGTCCTTTTGGATGCTAAATGAGGAAACCTACATGCCTAAAAGTGAGAGCATCAGCCGCAATACACAAGCTGGGGGAAAAATACAGAAAGGGTGCGTGGAATATTTTGCTGAAAAACAGAGAGAAAAGAGGGAGGAAAAACTGGAGTTGGTTGGCGGCAGACTTGGAGCTGAGGAATCTTCTTCACAGCAGCAGCAGCTTGGAGGAAGGATTGGGAAATCACCTCCACACTCTTGTTCTACCTTTCTCTATCTTAAAATCTGTAGTAGGATGGTTATGTTGAGGAGAAACAACAGTTTAATTTCTGTTTTTATTTTCAGCATGAACTAAACTTGTAGAGACTTGGGTTTGGGATGAGTTTTGCCTGATTTCTGAAGCTATGAAGTTCTTTTCATTTAACAGCTCTTGTTCTATCTTTGTTTTATGTTTGGCCAGCATATTACGAGGATTTAGACTTTGATAATTCTGGAAAGGTTATTAAAGTTGGAAAATGTTAAATGAGCACTAGTTTATTGTATAGGAATATTCATTAATCTGGTGAGGCATTGGTAATTGGTGATGAACTGTTTTATAATTCAATTTAGCTTGGTATATGAATATATGAGCTTCGTTGATTTATTTAAATGCATATGTGTTGGAAAATTCATGTGCTAAATCTGATAATTACGCCACTGTAATTAATTGTTGAAGAAATGTAATTAATTGCTGAAGAAATGCTGTAGCAAAATGTGCGCAATTGTGAACAGGCAGAATGAAATCCGAACCCAAGTCTATTTTAAATCTGTTGTTTATCTGATTATCTTCCTTTGCTTTGGTTCCTGATCTTGTTAACTTTCAGTTGCTTTATTTTTAGGCTTTAATTCTGATCCTTGGTCTTGTTTACTTCTGTTTGCATTGTTGGAATCTAGTATAGAAAAATCCAAACTATTGATTTAAATTCTTGTCGTTTTATTTCTTTTTAGTTGAACGTGTGCAAGTACTGATTTACATTCCCTGTGGATACGAATCTGGAATAATTCCTTATATTACTTGTGATTGCGTGCACTTGCGCAATATAAATTGTGTTTGTCATTTTACACAACAAGATCACAGCTTCTCTGCACCCTTTCCTCCTCTACAGCAGCATGGCTGCTTAGTTCCTCCTTCCCAATGTTTCATTATGTGATTATCACCTCCTTACACTTATAGAAAGCTTTCTTTCTTTCCTTTTAAACATGCTGCTGTGCAGCTTTATGTATTAGCTTAGATCTTTATTATGCTTTCTAAAATACATGTACTGCCCATACATATCTATATAATTATTTCAATGTAAGAGTTCCACTTTCTTAGCTTTCCTTACTTTGCTATATAAATATATATGCATGTGCATATACTTGAGTGTTATCCTACTTTCTTTCAATAAGCAAATTTTTGCAGGTTCCTTGTACATATATATATATGCGTGTGGTTCTTATATTGCTTGTAACATTTTTAGCAACAAAAATATATAGATCAACCGTGTGGTATGCTTCCTATATATATATATATATAGATAACAAGCTTAACCATACAAATATACATATAGTATGCACCTATGCATACCATTTAAATAATTCAAATGATATATCATATATACTTACACTTATATATTTCTAAAATATAAACCTATACTTTAATATTAATATTTCTTAAGATATAAGTCAAGAATTCTTTAATTATTTGTTATCTTAACCAAAACTCCTTTTCAATTATATTAACTCTCATTAATTAATTAAAATGTTCAATACTTTGTTATCTCCGATTGCATTACAACGCGTTCGATAACGCCTAGTTCGATAATTAATTTAAAAAAAAGGGCTTAATTAAAAAGGCGGGGCATTACATCCTCCCCCTCTTAATAAAAAATTTCGTCCCGAAATTTGTACTTTCTAATCGAATAATTGGGGATATTTTTCTCTCATTTTATCCTCCAGTTCTCAGGTAGCTTCTTCTTGTCCGTGATTCTTCCATAACACTTTTACTAAGAAAATGAATTTATTTCGGAGTTGTTGCACCTTATAATCTAAAATAGCTTCGGGCTTTACCTCATACGTCAAATCGGGATTTAAGATCATTTCTTCTTGATGTATGACGTGTTTGGGGTCAAATATGTATTTTCTAAGCAGTGACACGTGAAATACATTATGAACATTCCCGAAACTCGGCGGCAATGTCAGCCTATAAGCAACCGACCCTATCCTCTCTAGGATCTCGTAAGGTCCAACAAAACGAGGTCGTAGTTTTCCTTTGACACCGAATCTAATTATCCCTTTGGACGGAGATACTTTTAGAAAAATTCGGTCGCCTTCTTTGAATTGCAATTCGGTTCTACGAGTGTCGGCATAAGATTTCTTCCTGTTTTGTGCTTCTTTGATTCTTCCTCTAATCTGACGAACGATTTCTATCATTTCGCCTACAGAGTCTGGGCCCACTATGGCTCTTTCTCCAACTTCGTCCCAATACAATGGCGACCTACACTTTCTCCCATAAAGTGCCTCATATGGTGCCATTGCTATGGTAGCTTGATAACTATTGTTATAAGCAAACTCAATTAATGGTAGTACTGCTTCCCAACTTCCGCCTCTGTCGAGAATCACTGTTCTCAACATATCTTCCAGAGTTTGAATAGTCCTTTCGGACTGTCCATCAGTTTGTGGATGAAAGGCAGTACTAAAATTTAACCTCGTTCCTAACTCCTTTTGTAAGCTTATCCAGAATCTGGATGTAAACTTTGAGTCTCGGTCTGACGTTATCGAGACAGGTACGCCGTGCTGGCGTATGATTTCTCGCACGTACAATTGAGCCAGTTTATCTGAACCGTACGTGATCATGATAGGAATAAAATGAGCAAATTTTGTGAGCCGGTCTACGATTACCCAAATGGCAGTATTTCCTCTCTTGGATTTGGGTAATCCAGTCACAAAATCCATCGCTATGTGTTCCCATTTCCACTCTGGGATTTCTAACGGCTGTAGTTTCTCATAAGGTCTTTGGTGTAATGCTTTCACTTGTTGACAAGCTAAGCATCTCTCCACGAAAGAAGCTATGTCTCGTTTCATACCGTCCCACCAGAATTTCTTCTTCAGGTCTTGGTACATCTTTGTACTTCCCGGGTGAGCGGTATAGGGCATATCATGTGCTTCGCTCATGATTTCATCCTTGAGCTTCTCATTGTGTGGAATGCACAATCTTCCTTCAAAGGTGATAGCGTTGTCAGCTTCTTCTCTGTAGTTTGTGACGTCTTTACTTCTCACCTTAAGCCGTATCTTCTCAAATTTCTCATCCATCCTTTGTGCTTCTAGAACTCGACCTCTCAGATGTGGTTCTATCACTAAGGTGGCGAGAACTCCTTCTACAGTTTCGAGAGGCTGTAAGACTTCTAAGTTCATCTTACTGAACTCTCTTAAAAGGTATGCCTCTTGAGTTAGTAGAAATGCAATCTTTGACGAGCTTTTACGACTCAGAGCATCGGCTACTACATTAGCTTTGCCCGGATGGTAATTGATACCGCAGTCGTAATCCTTTACTAACTCTAGCCATCTTCTCTGTCTCATGTTAAGATCCTTCTGCTCGAAGAAATACTTGAGACTTTTGTGATCTGTGAAAATTTCACACCGAACTCCGTAAAGATGGTGCCTCCAAATTTTCAAAGCATGCACTACTGCAGCTAGTTCCAAATCATGAGTGAGATAGTTAAGCTCGTGCGGCCTGAGTTGTCGCGATGCATAGGCTATCACCTTCCCTTCCTGCATCAGTACACAGCCTAATCCATTCTTGGATGCATCTGTGTAAACGACATACTCCTTGTTTGGTTCTGGGACAGCTAAAACTGGGGCTGTCGTCAACTTGTCTTTCAACAGTTGAAAACTATCCTCACACTCCTGAGACCATTTGTACTTAATTCCTTTTCGCAGCTGTTGCGTCATTGGTCTCGCTATCTTAGAGAATCTCTCTATAAATCTTCGATAATATCCTGCCAGTCCTAAGAAACTTCTGATTTCGTTAGGAGTGGTTGGTGACTTCCAATCTCGCACTGCTACTACTTTTGTAGGGTCCACCTTGATTCCTTCTGATGACACAATATGTCCAAGGAAAGTTACCTCTCTAAGCCAGAATTCGCACTTACTGAATTTGGCATAGAACTTCTCGTTCCTGAGGGTTTCCAAAGTGATTCTTAGATGTTTCTCATGCTCTCCTTCACTCTTCGAGTATATGAGAACATCATCTATGAATACTAGGACAAATTTGTCTAGGTAAGGATGAAACACTCGGTTCATTAGGTCCATGAACACTGCAGGTGCATTGGTTAATCCGAACGGCATCACTACAAACTCGTAGTGACCATACCGTGTCCGAAAAGCTGTTTTAGGGACATCCTCGGTTCGAATCTTCAGTTGGTGATATTCTGAGCGTAAATCTATCTTCGAGAAAATGCTTGCTCCCTTCAGTTGATCGAACAAGTCGTCTATCCTTGGCAAATGATATCGGTTCTTGAGTGTCAGTTTGTTTAGACCTCTATAGTCTATGCACATCCTTAATGTTCCATCCTTCTTCTTCACGAATAGTACCGGTGCTCCCCATGGCGATACACTAGGTCTGATGAAACCTAGATCTAAAAGCTCCTGAAGCTGTATCTTGAGTTCTTCTAACTCCTTAGGCGCCATTCTATAGGGTGCTTTCGATACTGGTGCCGAGCCTGGTTCCAAATCTATTGTGAACTCCAGCTGGCGGTTTGGTGGTAATCCCGATAGTGCTTCAGGAAATACATCTGAGTATTCCCGTACGATAGCGACATCTTTGATCCTTCTTTCTTCTTCCACTTCCCCACTCAGATAAACGAGATAGGCTGAACATCCTTTCTTTACCAGTTTCTCGGCTTGTAGTGCTGAGATAACTGTCTTTTTACGGCTCGTGGTAATCCCGTGAAAACTTGTGGGTTTTTCACCGGGAGGTTGAAATGAGATTTGCCTCTCATTACAAAGGATTGTGGCGTAGTTTTCAGCTAGCCAATCCATTCCTAAAATTATGTCCACGTCGTTCATGGTGATGACACTAAGATCGTTTGCTAATGTCTTAAATGATCCTAAGTTCAAGTGCAGATTAGAGCAGTCGTGTGTAAGAGTAGTAGTTCCTCCTAAAGGTGAAGACACCTTCATAGCTGCCTCAACTAGTTCTGGTTCAAGCCCTAAGTTCTCTACGCATGCTTTGACAATGAAAGAATGAGATGCTCCAGTATCAAATAAAATTATTACTGGCAAGTCGAGGAGTATTCCCATACCTGTTAGGTTTCCCCGATTTCCTTCAGGTTGCTTTTGATTCATTGCGTAAGCTCTGGCGTTCTGTGGCTGCCTATTCTGCTGTCTATACTGGTAAGGTGGTGGTGGTGGCGGTGGTAGTAGCTGCTGGGGGTATAAGCGTGCCTGGGGCTGTGCTTGAATCGCCCGCACATTTTGCTTCTGAGGCTGGTGATTTGGCCTCGTGCTTCCCCCTTGTTGCCGGGTAGGGCAATGGCTTGCATAATGCCCTTTTTCCCCACAAACGTAGCATTCATTGTTACCCGCTCTGCACACTCCATAGTGCATTTTCTTGCATTTCGGACAGGTGGCCTTCTGTGGAAAATTTCCAGACTTTGGCGTCGGTCCCTACCTTCCGAAATTCTGGGAAGGTGCCTGTCCTTCCCAGGGCTTCTTCTGAATGAGACTAGGACGTTGATCCTCCCATTTCCTTTTGCCCTTGAACTGCTGGGGCTGGTTCTGTGGATACGTCGGTGGGTGATTTGGTGCATGTCTTTCTACTGGCATGGCAGTTTCAATATCGAGAGCCCGGCTGAGAGACTCTGGGTAAGATAATCCTCCATGGCTGGCTAGGGCCATCCTAATCTCATGCCTCAGACCGGCACAGAACTTTTCTGCCATTTTCTCGTCTGTGTCGACCTGGTCAGGTGCATACCTCGACATATCACAGAATACTCGGTCGTATTCTGTCACCGTCATCCTACCTTGCTTCAGATGGTAGAACTCAGTTTCCTTTCTCTTTCGATAGCTCTTAGGGATATACTTGTCATATACCCCGACTTTGAACTCTTCCCAAGTTAGATTTCCTAACTGTTCCGGAGTCATTATCTTCCTCCTCGCTTCCCACCAATAGTCAGCTGATCCTGTCAGTTGAAAGGACATGCAAGTTACGCGTTCCTGATCTGTGCATCGTAGGAAATTGAAGATGCGTTCCAGTGCACGCACCCATAGCTCGGCTTCGGCTGGTTCTCCTATTCCATTGAACATTGGTGGGTTCTGTCGCAAGAATAGTTCTTCTATTCTTCTTACTGGTGGTGGGAAAGGTGGGGTTGCGGCTCGTTCCGCTTCGAATCCTTCTTCTATGTTCCTCGCACCTCGTCCCCTACCACTGCCTCTCGGGCGTCCAGCTCTTCTTGGTAGCATTCTGATAGTTTATATTTATTTCGTTAGATAATCGAGTTCTAGTCGTAATTTTATTATCATTATTCACTTATTAAATCTTTACTGTCTTATTATGCATATAAGTTTAATACTAAGTA
>JAPKLX010000043.1:1617494-1641886 GCA_026898415.1 Leonotis leonurus | reverse complement strand
TACTTAGTATTAAACTTATATGCATAATAAGACAGTAAAGATTTAATAAGTGAATAATGATAATAAAATTACGACTAGAACTCGATTATCTAACGAAATAAATATAAACTATCAGAATGCTACCAAGAAGAGCTGGACGCCCGAGAGGCAGTGGTAGGGGACGAGGTGCGAGGAACATAGAAGAAGGATTCGAAGCGGAACGAGCCGCAACCCCACCTTTCCCACCACCAGTAAGAAGAATAGAAGAACTATTCTTGCGACAGAACCCACCAATGTTCAATGGAATAGGAGAACCAGCCGAAGCCGAGCTATGGGTGCGTGCACTGGAACGCATCTTCAATTTCCTACGATGCACAGATCAGGAACGCGTAACTTGCATGTCCTTTCAACTGACAGGATCAGCTGACTATTGGTGGGAAGCGAGGAGGAAGATAATGACTCCGGAACAGTTAGGAAATCTAACTTGGGAAGAGTTCAAAGTCGGGGTATATGACAAGTATATCCCTAAGAGCTATCGAAAGAGAAAGGAAACTGAGTTCTACCATCTGAAGCAAGGTAGGATGACGGTGACAGAATACGACCGAGTATTCTGTGATATGTCGAGGTATGCACCTGACCAGGTCGACACAGACGAGAAAATGGCAGAAAAGTTCTGTGCCGGTCTGAGGCATGAGATTAGGATGGCCCTAGCCAGCCATGGAGGATTATCTTACCCAGAGTCTCTCAGCCGGGCTCTCGATATTGAAACTGCCATGCCAGTAGAAAGACATGCACCAAATCACCCACCGACGTATCCACAGAACCAGCCCCAGCAGTTCAAGGGCAAAAGGAAATGGGAGGATCAACGTCCTAGTCTCATTCAGAAGAAGCCCTGGGAAGGACAGGCACCTTCCCAGAATTTCGGAAGGTAGGGACCGACGCCAAAGTCTGGAAATTTTCCACAGAAGGCCACCTGTCCGAAATGCAAGAAAATGCACTATGGAGTGTGCAGAGCGGGTAACAATGAATGCTACGTTTGTGGGGAAAAAGGGCATTATGCAAGCCATTGCCCTACCCGGCAACAAGGGGGAAGCACGAGGCCAAATCACCAGCCTCAGAAGCAAAATGTGCGGGCGATTCAAGCACAGCCCCAGGCACGCTTATACCCCCAGCAGCTACTACCACCGCCACCACCACCACCTTACCAGTATAGACAGCAGAATAGGCAGCCACAGAACGCCAGAGCTTACGCAATGAATCAAAAGCAACCTGAAGGAAATCGGGGAAACCTAACAGGTATGGGAATACTCCTCGACTTGCCAGTAATAATTTTATTTGATACTGGAGCATCTCATTCTTTCATTGTCAAAGCATGCGTAGAGAACTTAGGGCTTGAACCAGAACTAGTTGAGGCAGCTATGAAGGTGTCTTCACCTTTAGGAGGAACTACTACTCTTACACACGACTGCTCTAATCTGCACTTGAACTTAGGATCATTTAAGACATTAGCAAACGATCTTAGTGTCATCACCATGAACGACGTGGACATAATTTTAGGAATGGATTGGCTAGCTGAAAACTACGCCACAATCCTTTGTAATGAGAGGCAAATCTCATTTCAACCTCCCGGTGAAAAACCCACAAGTTTTCACGGGATTACCACGAGCCGTAAAAAGACAGTTATCTCAGCACTACAAGCCGAGAAACTGGTAAAGAAAGGATGTTCAGCCTATCTCGTTTATCTGAGTGGGGAAGTGGAAGAAGAAAGAAGGATCAAAGATGTCGCTATCGTACGGGAATACTCAGATGTATTTCCTGAAGCACTATCGGGATTACCACCAAACCGCCAGCTGGAGTTCACAATAGATTTGGAACCAGGCTCGGCACCAGTATCGAAAGCACCCTATAGAATGGCGCCTAAGGAGTTAGAAGAACTCAAGATACAGCTTCAGGAGCTTTTAGATCTAGGTTTCATCAGACCTAGTGTATCGCCATGGGGAGCACCGGTACTATTCGTGAAGAAGAAGGATGGAACATTAAGGATGTGCATAGACTATAGAGGTCTAAACAAACTGACACTCAAGAACCGATATCATTTGCCAAGGATAGACGACTTGTTCGATCAACTGAAGGGAGCAAGCATTTTCTCGAAGATAGATTTACGCTCAGAATATCACCAACTGAAGATTCGAACCGAGGATGTCCCTAAAACAGCTTTTCGGACACGGTATGGTCACTACGAGTTTGTAGTGATGCCGTTCGGATTAACCAATGCACCTGCAGTGTTCATGGACCTAATGAACCGAGTGTTTCATCCTTACCTAGACAAATTTGTCCTAGTATTCATAGATGATGTTCTCATATACTCGAAGAGTGAAGGAGAGCATGAGAAACATCTAAGAATCACTTTGGAAACCCTCAGGAACGAGAAGTTCTATGCCAAATTCAGTAAGTGCGAATTCTGGCTTAGAGAGGTAACTTTCCTTGGACATATTGTGTCATCAGAAGGAATCAAGGTGGACCCTACAAAAGTAGTAGCAGTGCGAGATTGGAAGTCACCAACCACTCCTAACGAAATCAGAAGTTTCTTAGGACTGGCAGGATATTATCGAAGATTTATAGAGGGATTCTCTAAGATAGCGAGACCAATGACGCAACAGCTGCGAAAAGGAATTAAGTACAAATGGTCTCAGGAGTGTGAGGATAGTTTTCAACTGTTGAAAGACAAGTTGACGACAGCCCCAGTTTTAGCTGTCCCAGAACCAAACAAGGAGTATGTCGTTTACACAGATGCATCCAAGAATGGATTAGGCTGTGTACTGATGCAGGAAGGGAAGGTGATAGCCTATGCATCGCGACAACTCAGGCCGCACGAGCTTAACTATCTCACTCATGATTTGGAACTAGCTGCAGTAGTGCATGCTTTGAAAATTTGGAGGCACCATCTTTACGGAGTTCGGTGTGAAATTTTCACAGATCACAAAAGTCTCAAGTATTTCTTCGAGCAGAAGGATCTTAACATGAGACAGAGAAGATGGCTAGAGTTAGTAAAGGATTACGACTGCGGTATCAATTACCATCCGGGCAAAGCTAATGTAGTAGCCGATGCTCTGAGTCGTAAAAGCTCGTCAAAGATTGCATTTCTACTAACTCAAGAGGCATACCTTTTAAGAGAGTTCAGTAAGATGAACTTAGAAGTCTTACAGCCTCTCGAAACTGTAGAAGGAGTTCTCGCCACCTTAGTGATAGAACCACATCTGAGAGGTCGAGTTCTAGAAGCACAAAGGATGGATGAGACCTTTCGTTCAGTCAAAGCTTTCAAGGTTCCACATTATCTTTATTTATCTTTTCTTTAGTCGCGCACCCGGACTTTGCCGCAAGGGCGGAGGACAAGGCGTGACAGAGAGGCTATACAGAAACACTTGCACCAATAGCTTCCTAGGCAAATTAATATATCCTTCAATTAGCCACAGTGATTTAGCCAATAAAATTAGAAAACTCGTGTGAAAGCAATATTCTGAAATTTGCAAAGTATGCATCTGGGGATAGCTCTCCCAATGATCTGCAGCTCCACCCATACCTCTTTTGGGGGCACAAATTTGTGTTTATCTAGTATGGATCATTAAATGCTTAAGTAATCAGACAAATAACTAAAAATACTAGCAGACTAGTTTGAAATCAATTTTCCATCGGATAACCTCAATGGGGTTTAGAGATCTTGAAGCATAAGAGCAGAGGTGGTGATCAACTCATAATTTTAAAAGTGAAATTCCAACCAACCTGTGTGAACAACAATCTGTTGAAATCATCCTGCTCTTTCTCTACATGTTTACGAGCTTCACCATATACAGATGCAGCCTTTTTGCAAGAACCTCATCATTAGCATTCTCTGCACCGTATTTGGAACAATCTTCCAACAACTTGGTGCCTAACTAGCATTACATGCAGGACAAACTTACTTACCCAATGCTTTGCTTGTAGCAGAAACCAAGGCAAAAGTTAACATGGCAAAAATATAAAGGAACGGTACAACATATAGCAGAATTCATATAGGCTCACCAGCTTCTATATGTTTATACGGTTATACCCTACAGCACTAAATGCCTCCGCTGCTTTGACAACTTCTTTCTGAAACTCCTGCAAAAGAAAAACCAAGTTTGCATCTAGAACCAATAGCCATGACAAGAAAAAAAGAACTCTTCAACTAGCTATTGCGATTTAAGACTTTAAGCATTCAGCAACATTTTATAAAAAGTAGGAAAGTTAAATAATATCTAAATCGGGTACCTGGATGGCCCTTACCCGATTAAAGGAATGAATATAAAACACTGCAAATGGAACAATCAGTCAGACTTGATCAGGTAAGTAAGGAAAGGAAAACCTAACGGTTAGATTAGAAATATTTCACCAAACCTTGAAATTTAGGTCTACAAGTCCTTAGAGAACCCTCCATTGTATCCATATACTTAAAGATTTTAAACATAAGGCTTGTAGCTTAGTGGTAGTTCTCTCCTCTATAAGGGTGAGAGGAACAGGGTGCGAATCCCAATTCCCACATCCCACAACTCAACAAAAAAGATCTGTTTCTTAATAATTTGAAACAAGTTTTCTCAATCAGAACTTCTAAAACAGTATGCTAATATGTTTAAGAATACCAAGGACTGGAAGCTCTACGATAAGTTTAATCAATGGTTTTCTAAATACTCCTAAGTAAAATCTAAGTTTTACATCACTCTTATTTTGTACCAATCTAAATCAAAATTTTGTGATAACAGAATACAACAACAAAGTTACCTAATGATGTATTAAAATATTACTTCAAGAATCAAGGTATTTCCTCCATATCTGAAATATCTCAGGTGTACCGTGTACGTCAGCGTAACAGAAATTTCTCAAATTATTCACAAAGTCCTCAGCATTGACAAGAAAATTTTACCATTCCGGATCGCGTAGATCTGTATAATTTCTCCAATTGGTGATGCATCTGCAACTCAACCTCAACCTCATCAATAACCATAACTTCCGAACTCTCATAGCCGCTCCCAGCGAACTGCTTTATCACAGCCTATAATTTCAAAGAGAAAATCACAGTAAGGTTAATTGAATATCTACTGTCCATTAGAAATAAGGTACAAAAGGAAAGCAGCGAAAATTCAATCGACCGAAAACCTGCTACTGTTTAGCGACTTGTTCTCTGAGTTTAGTGGTTTGCTTCCTGAAAGCATCCATGGCCGCCGCTTCCCCACTGCGTGCCGTACCCGTAAATTTCCTAGAGCCAAAGTGCACGGTGATTTTGAATAGTTCGTACAAAACACCGGCGTTTCGAACTCAGCGCTCGTCAGTTTTCAGATTTCTCCTAATCGCGCGATGTCATATTGATTATCGGTCACTGGCACACTGCTACAGTGGTGGCCTTGAGATAATCGAAATCGTGTAGAGGATAGGTAGAGTGAACGATATTACTACGAATTGTAAGGAACTGTAGTAAATAAGGAGCTAGAGTTATATATGTCGGTGCTCAGGTGATTCCCTATCCCTGTCCCTAGTTGAGATTATAACGAAATCCTTTTTGGCGTGATTAGTGACAACGATTCTTATATGACATTTCGCAATTTGTACTACGCAAACTATAAAAAAAACAAAAACTGCAATGAATAAAGATGAAACAACATGGAAAGGCGATTCTCAAGAGCCATTGTTGCTGCTGCAGCTACATGGATGGCAGGCAGCTACCTATATAGAAGAGCAGGATTATGATGAATGCTTCCATTGTTATCTGCAACCAACATGCACCAGTAACAAACATAGTGGAGCCCAGAGATAGCTGAAGCGACTCGGGCGACGCCAGCAATCAAAGTGAACACCACGAAGAATCCGGCAGAAAGTATATAGCTTGGCAAGAAATGCGCAGGCAAATTAAACCCTTTACCTGTTGTATAAATCATAATAAACAATGAGAAAACAAGTGAAGATGATATATATATTATCGATGATAGAGCCCGCCCATATATATATATGCCAATTAAGTATAACTGTGTACATGCAAAAGTTGAGGAACAGAAGCAGCTGATCAGCAACCTTACTCAGCTCAGCTGCCTCATCGCCATTTTTGGACCTTTAAGGTTATGCTGTGGAGTCACAATAACTTTGTGATTTGCACAGAGCTCCAAACAGAGCTTATAACCGTTGTCTTCGAGGTCATCTTAAGTGTAAATATACATGATGTTGTGTGCATGTTTCAAATCCTCTATAGCATCAGAAAGAGAAATATAGGGAGTATATTCTTTCTTTCATGCTCAGAAAATATTACAAGCTCTATAATATTCTTCTTTCCTCTCAATATTATTCTATTTCCTTGTTTGTCATGAAAATATAGGGAATTGGTACTGCTTCCAATCGAATTGAAATTATACGAGATAACAAGATCTTCCACTATTTAAAGCTGAAATTTTTATAGCATATTAGTGCATTTATAAACTTTGATTTTTCTTTAAGATAAACAATATCTTCATTACGATCAAACATAAGCTTTTGAAAATACTTGTATAATATAAATATAACATACAATTAATTATATTTAATTGGCATTTGCTAAAAGAAATACTATTCATATCTAAAATATCTGCCAATTAAGAATAATGTATGCTTAGCTTAGTCAGTACACCCTCGAACGCGGATGGAATGTCACACTGCTAAGATCACTTATAGAAACTTCTTCATAATCTACTCAAACCAGGATGTCCTTTAGATTGTACACTATAAAAAACAACTGAAGTTTAAGCACTTTCAGACTTCATACTAAGAGAGGTATTAGTATATCTTTTCCAGAAAGATTCCTAAGTGGCTTAATCAAATAACAAGATAGATCAAAAACACAACAGTTTTGTGACAATCCCATGTAAAATATTCTGCAAACATGGATAACACCGCAATACATGGACAAGTATTGCACAGAATATCCTAGATATTAAGAGCTCATTCGTCCTCTTGGCTTTGCAGGCGAGCAAGCTTGTTGGTGACAACAACATCAAGCTGAGCAGCACGTTCAACAATTTCCTTCCTCTTTCTAGTGGAGATGTTGTGGGCAATCTCTGCACAATATTTCCTGATATAGAAAAATCCCACACTTATTGTTGAGTAAACAAACTGGACCATAAAAAATGTAACACAATATACTACGCTATTACCTATTGTGCATCATGAGCAACTCAAGCTCCTTAACATTATGCACCAGGAATTTCTTGAAACCGTTGGGAAGATAATGGCGAGTCTTCTTGTCTGATCCATACCCAATGTTGGGCATCAACACAGACCCCTTGAACTTTCTTCTCACCCTAGAATCAATACCCTTAGGCCTACGCCAGTTTTCCTGTATGCAAAAGTAACACTATCAGTAACCACTCTATAATTCAGGAATAGTCTATAGAAAGTTACTCAACTACCAATTAAATAAACAAACATGACGACATCTACTATCCAAATATACAACAAGTAAGCAGGATTAAAGTAACAGAAAGCTATTAAAGCAGAAGTTAAATGTGTCCCAAGGCCGTGCTCAAGTTTATTTCTACCATCAAAATGAGACGTCCAGAAACGAATATAAGTCGGGGCATTAAATAGCACAAAATATCACTATTTTGTAACCTGAAACACTACAAGCAATAAAAGTTAAAGAGCATTGATCTATTGCAGGCTTGCAGCAACCTCAGTCCAGAGATGGCGAATTATTTTCTTATAATCACAGGAAATCACCAAATATTGAACTTCATCATGGATAGATGCACAGGACTTCAAATGCAAGCAAGAATTGCAAACTAGTAGTAAATTTAAACATGAGCGAATTGAGCAAGAGAAATCAGATGGTAGTGTTTAATTCGATAATCATCATTCAAATGCAAAATAGGTGTATGGGAAAATGTCATAACATCTCTTCTAGCATTTCTCAAACGCCAAACTTGGACATATACATATATTCTATAAACAAGTAAATAAATCTGAAAGTCTAAAAGTACGAGAACTTAGTAGAATAGTTAGATAAATGGTCAATGGCCACATTGCATCTGGAGGAGATACAAATTGAGACTATGGCAATTTAATATTGACATTGTTTTCCCTTAATACATAAACCCTTAATTACTGCAACATGGTAAATCAAAACGAACAAGTAATTACCTTAACAGAAACAAATCGGTCGCTCTGTGTCCTCTTGAACTTCTTCACCCTTTTCTTGATGATGCGTTTATCGAGAAGCGGCACTGCCATAGTTACTTACCTCCTGAGACAAATAGATCAAACAAGAAATATAAATGAATCCCTCAATACCGTCAGTAAACTTAAACCGATTAACGAACGTAGAAATGGAGAGCAGCATGAAGCGCGTCGACAAGTATAACATGCTTACTGGTATGGAATTAGGGTTCTGTGTTGTGCGTTGTGCTCTGCCGCCCTGCGTGATGGAAACCTTTGCCGTAATAACTCGGCGATTTATATAGAAGCGTATGGTGTTAAATTAGGGCTTTGACTTTCTAGTCAAACAATTTATACATTTCCCTTCTCATTTTTGTAAAATTAGCCAATGAACACCACGCGGTGGCCACAACTTAATGTGTTCACGCTCGTTTTTTTATTATTTTTATTTTTTATATTATTAAATAATATTTTCTGCATTCCATTAAGTTTGACACAATTTTTTTATTAGAATATTTCACTAAACTTGACACATTTCTAAATTAGAAAAAGTTATTCCTTTAAAAAGGTTTACACCATACCACCTTTATCACTCTTACACTACTTTATACATCATCTTTAATAACCGTGCCCAAAATTTTTGTGTCATATTTATTGGGACGGAGGGAGTATTAATATATATCATAAATTATAGTTCTAAAGTGAAAATTAATAAAAAAAATTTATTAAAAAATAATATTTATTTACGAGCATGACACATTATTCGTAGACGTATTAACCCCACCTGCCGTGAGCGGATGAGCACTGTAGATTAACCAATTTATCCATTGCTTGATAAACATTTAGGTCATGTTTAGTAGTCTAGTTAGATTTCGTAAAGTAGTGTTAAAATTTAACTTGATTGATGAGATCAAATAAAATAATGTTATAATTGTGTTGTTTCGTAGGTAACAAATAAAATCTATCTGTTGGTTAGATTATATCGTAAAAGTACATTTTTATTCTTAAAAATTATCAAAATATCAAAATTATTCATATTCTTCAACAACATTTTTTTAGGTTTTATTGTAAAATTATCTTTTTATCCTTAAAAATTATCAAAATATCAAAATTATTCATCATCTTCAACAACATTTTTTCGCAACAAATTAACCTCAAAATAAGAATCTTTTAATTATGTGTCACTAATTTAAATTAATTATAAAAATTCATGGCCATTAAAATTTACAATTATCCTAATAAAAATTCATGGTCGTTTTTCGATCGGCGTGACTAAGACGTTAAACTTATTTTGAATTGCTCGATTGATTTACTGTCAAGTTCGAATTTAAGGTATGTGAATTCTTACTTAACTTTATGCGTTGATTTGAGTTTGTTCTCTATAATAATATGTGACGTGCCATGTGATTATTTGACATTATATGAGTTTGTTCTCGTCAATATTATTTGATATGATATGTGATTATTTGATATTATATAATGAGCAGTATGGGTGTCTATACGGGTCGGGTCGGGTCGGGTACCCGAACCTGAAAATTCCAAAATTGCCTACCCGACCCCGATCCCAAAGTACAACTCGGGTACCCTAAACCTGGGTCGGGTATTTCAGGTATTAAACCCAAGTACCCTAAATACCCGAATAAGTACTCTTTTGCACATTGAAAAAGAAGAAAATGGAAAATTTTTCATTTCTGAAGCTAATTTCTGAAATCCAAAATGTAGGTTCTTAGATTTAACTTAGAAGCGACATTAAGAAGCACGTTGTTCAGACTAACACAATGGAGACTATGAAATAGTTTTACAATTTTGCAGAAATAGAAGAAGAATGGACCACGAAGAAGAAGAAATAAATAATCGAAGAACCAGAAAAAAATAATAGAAGAAGAAGAGACACAGAAGAAAGATAGTCAATGAAGAAGAAGAAAGAATCGGAAGAAGAGATATAGAAGAGAGAGGAGAGAGAAAAGATTAAAGATGAAAAGAAGAGAGGAGAGAGGAAGGAGAGAAAATATGGAAAGACAGATGAGAGAAGGAGAAAAAGAAAACGTGTAGAAGAGAGAGGAGGGAGGGAGGAAAAAGTAAAAAGTTGCAGAAGTCTAAAGATATATTGACAGAAAATTAAAGTAGATACGGTATAATTAAAATTGGTAATCGGGTATTCGGGTATTACCCGATCGGGTTTTGGTTACCTGAATACCCGATACTATCTGTATTTTTATCCCGAAACCCGACCCGATCCCGGTAAATTCGGGTATTCGGGTACCCGATTTAGCTCAGGTATCGGGTTATTCGGGTAATACCCGATACCCAGTACCCGTATAGACACCCCTAATGAGCGGGACACTATCCATTTGATTTTGCTCTCATTTATTAGCATTCAATTATGTCATTTGAAATTGATGTTGAGCAGGACCGCGTTAAGTTGTTCATTGACTTTGCTCGCATTTATGTGTATACATATTTTAGATAATTTAATATTGGTGTTGAGCAAGACCGTTGTTCAGTTGTCCATTAATTTTGCTCGCATTCATTTGTATATATATTGATGTTGAGCAGGACCGTTATCCAGTTGTCATTGACTTTGTTTGCATTCATTTATATACATATATAAATCATTTGACATTAATGTTGAGCAGGACTTTGTCAATTGACTTTGCTCGCATTCATTTGTATACATATTATTATTCATTTGACATAAGGTGATGAGCAGACCGTTAATTCAAGTTGTCCACATGACTTTGCTCCCTAACTGACGCATTATCAAGTTTGTTTACTACTTATGTGTGCATTATATTTTATTAAATTGAACAAGCTTGCGTGATTCACACACTAAGTATATTCATATATGTTCATCCCACATATTAACATTTCAGGTAACGAGCTCGGAGGCGCGTAGAGGTTTGAATGACGGGTCAAGTTCTCATATAATTTATATTTCTGTATTTATTTTGAAAGACTTATTCAAATTACTTTAAATTATTAGTTTGCATTGTGTTTGAGAAATGATTGGAATTCGCTTTGAAGTTTGTTTTATTTGAATCGATTTAGTAAAGTTTTTACTTTTCTTGAGTCTTTTAATATTTTATTTAACCACTATTATTCTTATCAGAAGTTTATTTTCTCAAGTCTTTAAGAAAAAAAATTATTTCACATTTCTGCTTCAAATATTTATTTAAATTTAGTCATTTAACACCTTATAAATTAGGGTGTTACAGAAGTGCTCGATTTTCAAAGGAAAAGTTTTTGGCTCAGCTATCGCTCAATTTGCAGAGAATGAAAATTTTGTCCATAGAAAATATTAAGCATGCTCGATTTTCAGAGGATGAATTTTTTTGTCCATGACGAAGGTTGAGCATAAAATAATTTGCGACTAACTGGGTAAAGAAATGGGGTAATTTTGGGAAGAAGTACTCAATTTGTTATTGTTCATAGCATATATGTTGCAACCTACCATTTTTGTGGGTTGTGTTTTAGGTACTACAATAATATTTTACTATGGCCAAGGGCTTAAAGTCGGGGCGAACACATAAATAAATATGTCTACCAAACATCGGTTGTAACAAGTTAATTTATCATAAATTGTTGAAATAAAGGCTACCAAACACTCCCTTAGATACCTTATTCGGGTATATAAATGTTCGTCATTACACTTACAATTAGAATCATAACTAAAGCGTCGGTTTACGATTTTATTATTTTAAAAAAAATAATTAAATTATGGTCATTACAATTAACAATTTCAAATTGACAATTTTTTTGGAATAATCTTTAAAGATATATACATTTACATTAGGTTATAAATTGAAATGTAATTTTATGAGTTAAAAATAATAGTTCTAAATAATATACGAGATAATATTAAATTAGGTATAAAAAAAAACAAAAATATACGTTCACGAACTAACAATTTTGAATCGTCAATTCACAATTTCGATTGCTTTGAAATCGAAATTGAATCATCTTCTATATAGTTATCATTCAAAATTGAATTATTGAGAACGATCCCGATTAAATTACAATTCAATTCCAATAGTTACAATTATGGTTACTATCCATTTTAATACCTCTAGTTAGGGTGTTTGAATCCACACAACTTTAACATCCATTTGAGCTACTACTTAGATTAATTATTGGATTAATGTCTATAAGGTCCACTTAAGTAAACTTGTAGTCAAATAAAACCACCTTTTTTTCTCATTGACATATAGGTCCATTATAATACACTTTTGTTCAATTAAACCCAAAATATTGATGTGGTTTCACGTTTTTAACCTTAGTGTATTAATTATATTTTTTAATTTTTTATTTATGGGAATATCAATAACGGTTGCAGAAAATCATCTGCGAATCAAATTTTGCATGATTCGCCGTCCATTATTCCTTTTTTTCAGAGATTTCTTCTTCTATATTTGATCGTTTGATGCTGGGTTGATTCTTACTATATTTTTCAGATTCAATTGCCTATTTTTTCTGTTCTAATTTTTGTTTTTTTGTTTCGACGGTTTCTCCGTTTTCATCGTCGGTTCTTCCTTGTTCCGAATTTTTATTTCCTAATGGATTGCAGTTTCTCATTGTTGATTAAGTATAGAGAGGAGACGTTGGTTGTCAACAATTCACAAGTTTCAAGTTTCAATGATCTGATTTCCGCTGTTTTATCGAATTGGTGTGATATCAACGTTGGTTCGGTTTCGTTTTTTTACAGAATGGATGGGCATGATCGATGTTGTTTGAAGTCAGAATCAGATTTTGGGAATATGTGTATGATTATTGGTTCGGTTGGGTTGAAATTTGTGAATGTTGATGTGCTTGAATTTGAAAAATCTTTGGTTAGTGATAATACATCTGTGGTTTGTTTAGAACCAACTGATGGTTTGACTCATTCTACTCTTGACGATGGAGATTCAGATTATGATGATTTTACTTACGATATATGTCCTGCGAATAAGGAAAAGGCTTTATTATCGGATGGTTGGTGCGATCTTATTAGATTTGTGGGACAAAAGTTTGAGAGTGTTGTTGAATTTAGGAATTGTCTCGTGAAGTATTCATCGCATGTTGGATTTGGTTATGAATTTATGAGAAATGAGCCAAAGAGAGTGCACGTGGTATGCGCTAAAACATTTGTTGTTGGGTGCGGGTGGTTTGTGAGGGGTTCTGTTTATTCTGTGGATGAATGCTTTTATATTAGAGAGTTGAATAATGTTCATTCTTGTGAGTTGTCGTCATCGTTTGTTAACACTTTGAGAATTGGTGTGAAGTTGTTGTGTGATCTTGCTTTGGAGAATGTTCGTAAGAAAGCGACGTTTTCTCCAGGTGAGCTTCGGCAAGTTATGTTGGATCTATATGGTTTTGACATTTCTTATCAAATGGCTAGACGAGCTATAGAGAAGGCTCGAGATTCTGTGTATGGTAACTTCAAGGATTCATTTCATGATCTTGGTTGGTATGTTGATGCTATTGGGAGAACAGATCCTGGTAGTCACGTGCAGCTGGTGGTTCATCCGCTTACGAAACAGTTTCAATCGTTGTTTGTTTCTTTTGGTCCATGTATTGATGGTTTTAAATCGTGCCGTCAGATGCTTTTCCTGGATGGCACTTTTATGAAATTAAGGTTCAAGGGGACTCTTTTAGCTGCAACTAGCAAGGATGCGAATAATGGTACGTTTTTATAGTGTTAGGCTAATTTTACACTGTGTTGTTTGGTGGTTTTGTTTTTTAAATGAATGGTTCATTAGTGGTATGCTAACGGTTCTCCTTCTTTATCTGTATGGTTCTGTTTTATTTATTTGATGGCATGAATTTTTTTTTGACCTTTATGTTTCTATGGTTCATTTTTTTTGTCTTAGTGGTTTCACATGTCTATGTTATTGGTTTGCATGTTTTATTCTTATGGTTTTTATTATATTCTGATGCGGGTTTTTTATATTCTTTAAATGGTTTATCTTTTTGACCTAATGGTTCAATATGTTTCTGCTGGTGGTTCTATTGATCTATGCGCATGGTTTTCATTTATTATGTTGATGGTCTGTTTTTTGATGTGATATTATGTAAGTCTTTTCCCAGTTACATTTGGATTTGTTTTGGCTGAGAATAAAGAGAATTGGTGGTGGTTTTTGATTGAATTAAAGAAGATTATCGGTAGTAATGTGATATTTGTTACGGATCGTAATATAGGTCTGTTGGAGTCCCTTGATGATGTGTTTGCTGGGCAACACCATTTTTACTGTCTGCAGCATTTGAAGAATAACTTGCTGGACGCTATGAGTTCGAAGGTTTTCTGTAATAGTAAGCGTGAGAGGTTGTGTTACCTGTTGTTGAAGATGGCAAAGGCACCTAACAAGAGGTTATTTGATCAGTTTTTGACAATGTTTGAGAGTGAAGGCGGCAAGGTTTGTAAGTCATTTCTGAGTGACATTCCTTATGAGAAGTGGGCAATTTCATATTCTCCCGTTATGCATTTTGGCGAGATGACATCGAATGCCTCTGAATCTTTGAACAATTATTTGATGGAAGCAAGAGGATTACCTGTTACGCATTCGGTTGATTGTGTTCGTAAGAAGTTGATGGATTGGTTTGTTGAAAGGGCACAGAGTTCTGCTAAATGGGAGGGTCATTTGTGTCCTAGGTTTGAGAAAAAATGGCAAAAGTATATGAGGCTTAGTGCCAATTGGAATGTTTGTGTGAGGGATCCTTCTAACACTCAGTTTGAAGTTTATGCAACACCTAGTGTTGCAGTTGATATTTCACAGAAGACTTGTACATGCTGTATTTGGCAAACAAGAGCGTTCCCTTGTGTTCATGTTGCGGCAGTGGTTCGTCGTTTTGGTATTTCTTTGAAAGATATTGTTGACCCCTTACTTACTGTTGATATGTATAAGCAAACTTATTCTGGTTGTATTGGTGTGCTTCCATTGAGTGAGAGGGTTGAGTGTTCGGGATCAAGTAGTCATGACGAGATTTTACCCCCGAACATGAAGAGACTTGCAGGTCGACCACGTAAAAGGCGAATCAAGTCAAGGGGTGAGGAGACGAAGTTGATTAAGTGCGGCAGGTGTGGAAAAATGGGTCATCACAACAGAAAGTCTTGTAGGGAGGCTGTTAATTATTAGATAGATATTTCCATTTTTATTTGTTTTTCAAACGAGATGGTTTCTTTTGTATATGTTACTGGTTTACTTTTTACTCACTGATGGTTTAGTTATCTTCAGTTGATGGTTTTTTATTGATTTATGCAGTTTTGAACTTAACTTTATTATTCTATCCAAATTATGCAAAAACCAGAATAAGCTAACAAGAGAACCATCAAGAGAAATTTTTGAACCATATGCACATAATCTTAAAACCATTATTTTTGTTTGCTTATATTTAGATTTATTTTTCATACGAGATGGTTTATTTTTTATATGTTACTGATTTACTTTGTACTCACTGATGGTTTAGTTATCTTCAGTTGATGGTTGTGTGTCGATTTATGCAGTTTGGAACTTAACTTTATTATTCTATCCAGATTATGCAAAAACCAGAATAAGCTAACAAGAGAACCACCAAGAGGAATTTTTAAACCATATGCACATAATCTTAAGACCATCATTGTTCCTATATAAAACCACAAATACTACTAATTAATGTTTTAAAACAGAAATTTGCAAAGTGTACCAACATTTTTACAATCAGATGTTGAATATTCTAAATCATGTTCTTGATATGACTACTGCCCTCTTGTCAATTCATCTTCAATGAAGATTTGAAGCATTTTAGCTCTGTATTTTGCAACTGTTTCTGTGTCGAGGAGGACTGGTTTCAGTTGAGGTAGATTCTTTATCATTTTGTTGATCATGACACAGACAATTATGCCACAGTCGTCGCTCATGATTTCTTGCTTTGGGCTTGGACCTGAGGTGTAATGTCTCTCGTAGTCTGGCTTCATCAGTGGCATGTCCAAGTGACGAAACCGTGTTTTGATTATATGCTCTATGTGGTCAATCTGTTAATAAAACCACACAACCACTATAAGATTTTTTGGATACCATTCGATTTTGTTTTTGAACCACCAGTTGAATGTTTTTAAACCAATGTTTTAAAGCATGTTGTGCTTACCAGAATTGTACACCTCTGGAAATGCATGTCCTTTTCACCCTTTTGATACTGAATTGAGTTGTAGTGGGCCCATTTGCAGTTGCTTACATCAAATGTAAGCAAGGTGAAGTGTTCCAGATTGCCATCGGAGATAGATCCCGGACCAGTGGTTGCCATGGGAAAGATCATGAGTTTTTGTTGTAGGGCTTCACCTATCCTGCTGTCAACCTCTTGTTCCATCATTGCCTTGTAGTATTCGCTTTGTTCACAACGTGCGACATATAGCTGCATTTATTTGTTGTATTTGTTTTATAGCTAATTCATTTTAATAATCAAATTTTGCATTCATACCTACCCAGCTTAATGTTGGGAAAACGTAGGTCGATTTTTCAGGATGCCTCTCTCCGATTATTTGAGCCCAACTGTCGATGTGCTGTGTTTTTGGTCACATTTTTAGGGTTAGTATTTTTAATTTATTTTTTAAAAAAATGATTTCTTACCTCTGATCCAATCTTCATTCCTTCTAGGAGTTCGATAGCGTTCGCCACCGTTAATAGTTGTGTGTCAGCCCTTTTCCAGATTGCTTCCCTGCAAAACCAATTTAACAGTAGTTAAGCAAGTGTAAATATTTTGAACCATCTATGGTAATATTATAAACCATCTACTTTTTATGTTGAATCATCTGTATAATTTTTATGAACCATCTGTATAATTTTATGAACCATTAGTATAAATTAAACTGTATATCATTACGTACCCGATTCCTCCATCATTGTACTTTTTGATGATGTAATCATATTCTTTCTGAGGTAGGTACTTGTATCCTGGACAAGTTTTGTCGAAGATGATATCGGGCCTTTTTGGTACGGCAGTTGTCGTTTCCTCCTCATTCTTATCAGCTGCCTTCTCTTCTTGAGATTCTTGCTTCTTTCCTTGTCCCCTTCCTATTCCTCTTCCTCGTCCTCTACCTCTACCACGTGTTTCTGGTTTCCCTCCTCTTCCTTGTTTATCTTCAGTAGGTGTGTGCAGCTTCTTCTGTTTTCTGTCCGTGCGTTCCATAATTCTTTTTGCAAGGGAGGATGGCTCAGTTTGTTGAGTTTTTGGGGCTTCTTTTGTTGTGGCTTTTGGGGATTCCTTGTTCGTTGCTTCACTAGTTTTTGTTTCCGGTGCTTTCGGTTTGCCAGTCGTCTTTGTGGCCTTAATTTCTGGAGCTTTCGGCGTCTCTGGCATCTTTCTCTTCAAGCTCTCAATCTCTGCTATCAACTTTTGGATGGTGTGTTCTTTTTCACCCAGTTTATCCAGCATTTCATTCTTCAGGGCATCCAGTTCTTGTCTGAGTGATCTGATCACGATGTCTTGGTCAACGATTTTTGCACTCTTTTCGGCGCTTGTTGACATGACAACTTGTGATGCAGTAGGTTCGATGCTTTACAGTCTTTCAACCTCCACTCTCAGAATGTTGTTTTCTTCAGCCACTTGCTTTAAATCTTCAGTTAACTGTGCCACCTTGTTTTGTAGACTGTCACGTTCTGCAGTTAATGAAGCCAGTTGATTGTCCGATTTCTCCATATTTGCAGCCGATATGTGGATTGACTGTTGAACGAACGGATGTGCCATATAGTTGATGTCATCAACATTATCTCTAGGCTCTTCGTTGTGTGTGTGTCCTTTTAATTCCTCAAGCCTTCTCTTTTCATTCTCCGCAGCAGTGATGTTGTTGATAAGTTTCTGTATTCATTTTAATATAGAAAAATGAATGAACCACAAATAGAGATTTAGTAATATCCATATCATCAAACATAATCAACCAGCAGGACATATGTAACGAACCATCTATATACATGAAATGAACCAGTACTACATACATAATGAACCATTTAGTTTGATTTCCTAACCCACTATATTAGACATATTAAACCATCATCATATAATGAATCAACCAGTTATATGCATCACAGTGAACCATCAGCACGGTGAGAATGAACCATATAGTTTGATATCCTGAACCATTGCATTAGATATATAGAACCATCAGCAACTAGGTAATGGACTATGTATATTGTTGTCCTAAACCATATAATCAGACATATTGAACCATCAGTACATAACTATTAAACCACTTATTATAATATGCTAAACCACTACTCCAGGTATTTTTGAAATATGAAAACCACATTTTAGGACTGTTTTAAACCACATTTTTTTTGGACTTACGAATCTCAAGTTGAACTTGGAAGCACCCAATGTCCCCAGTTTTAGCAACGGTGTCAGCTCTCTAAGATCCCATTTGAGGAACCTTGGGAAAGCATCTTTATCCACTGGTTTCAGCATATCAGTTTTCTCACATAACAAATACTGCATACAATAAACGAAATTTGTAAGTTTATCATATTAATTGGTTAACTAAATAAAATTTATTTAAGATGTTGGACAGACACTTACTGGTAGAATCATCAGGCATTTGTCCAGTTTTTCCTGTCCAGATTTGAGGCTTTTGAAAACTTGTTTGACTATGTGTGCAGACCAATTATATTTTGACAACGTTGTCAGATCCTTCACTGTCTCGGTATATGCCCATGGCAGATAGTTGTTATTTGGTACCACGAAGAATGTACACAGCAAGTAGAGCGTTACCAACGAAGCAACCTCCTCCACAGTCTTTGCACTTGTGTCATTTATCCGCTCGACAATTTTCGTCTTCAAGAGTGTTTTGGACAGCCTATAATTGGGGTTGTTCTTTTCTTGGTTCAGTTTCTCCGGATAACAACTCTTGAAGAAATCGGTTGTGTCGTACTCCTCTACATTCAGAAGAATTGGTAGATCTCCTGAAACGACACCAAATATCAGCTCTGGGGCAGATTCATCAAGCGTCATCATAGTATTTCCCACAACAAAGTCGTTGTAGTTCTTGTCATAGCATTTGACAATACTGAGTAGATCTGCATCAATTTTTTGGCAGTGGTTCAGGTTTAGTGAACCACTGAGCATCGCCTGAATGAATAATGAAAATGGGGTGCGTTTGATGACTTTCATGTGACAGTCTTGGAGGTTCATTTGTTTGAGTTCACTTGGTAGAGAAGCAATTCGGCATTTGAAACATGCATATATTTTTTTTGACCATTGTTAATCATGCGTAAATAATTCTCAATTGACTTGTCAAAAAGTGATGTGGTTTTTTGGTTATTACCTTTCGGTTCCTTTGCCATTTGTGATATACTTGCTTCAGTTTTCCTTTTTTTGGTTTTTGATTGCCGGTGTTGGTCTACAGAAACATATGAATGTATTATTGTCAACTACATGTTTAAATTAGAAACCCATCTGAGCATGATCTATATAACAATCAACACAGAACAAATGAATCACAACTAAGACCTCTATATTATTCTATAAAATAACCATCAGCATATGATTACATAATGTCTTGGTTTAATGCATGAACCAACACATTAGTGAGATTGGATCATTAGCACATATTAAATGACCCATCTAACCTGAACCAGCATACCATTACAGCAGGTCTAGATGACCATCAGAACATAATTAAAGAACCATGTCTGTTGAAGTTTTAAACCACTACTGTAGGCATGGTGAACCACCACTACATAAGTTATGAACCATTCAAGTATTATATCCTAAACCGATACACATGTCATATTCAACCATCAACACATAATAAATGAACCATCTAGAATCACAATCTAAACCAATACACACGTAATAGTGAACCATCAACACATAACAAATGAACCATTTATGATGAAGCCTAAACTAATACACAGAGCTTAGTGAACCACCAGAATATAATTAATGAACCATTAGAACATAAGTAATGTATCATTTACTTTGAATCCCTTAACCTATACATAAAGCCTAGTTAACCATCAGCATCAGAATTAATGAACCATCATCATAAACCATAATACCATCAAATCTAAACCATGAATTCATTTTTCCTTACCATAAGCCTCAAAATCGCTGTCATGTTGTTGTGCTGGATTTTCAACATTTCTTCTCTTCGTCATATTTCTGATTATCTACAATGGAAATTTGAAAACCACAATTAGATGTTAAAATATTGAAAACCACAATTGAATGCAAAATCATTCTTATTTTGGTTCGAACAAGCGTTAGTGATGGTTGCATGCAAGTCTATTTCAAAATCATTTCATCATTGGTGAGAATCAACTATATCCATCAATTTTTTCAACAGTGATGGTTTCGGAAACCACAATTAAATAGATTATCGTTTAAGATTCAACAGTGATGGTTTCGGAAACCGCAAAATCATTTTGGTTTGTGTGTTTTCAACAAAATATCCAGTGATTTAGACAAAATGACGAACTCAAATTGTAATGTGAATTTTACCTTTTTACTGTTGATATCGCCGGAGATTAATGGTGGTTTTTGAACGGTCATTCAGTTCCTTATCGGTGCTGGTTTCGCGCCGATTAGTAGCTTTCTCTTGCTCGGAGATTTAGGTTTCTGGTTTCTGGTTTCGCGAGGGTTTTGGCAGAGATTGTGGGAAGTGAGAGGCGCGAGTAATGGGAAGTGGAGAGGCGCGAGTAATTGAAGTGATTTTTTGAATATTTACTGTAGCTAAAAAATCCCTATTTATATGGGTGGTTTTTTGGTCCATTCACTTGTAATTTGGGGCCGTATGATAACAAGTTTCTTTGATGGTTTTTTTTGCCCAATATTTGGTCATAATGGACCGGCCCGTCTTTTTCCCTAGATTATTAGTTTAGGTTGGGGATAGTTCTCCTTTTTTTTCTTTTTATTGGAGAATTAACATGTTATTGATCAATTTATAACTAAATAAATTTACTAAATGAGAATCTATGTATAATATAATTAAAATAACCATCATATTGTATTTTTCAAATCACTCAAAGTTTAGTTATCTAAATTTCTAAACTTTTATAATAGTGTACATACGTGTTAGGTTCATATGAGAAATAAATCATATGTGAGAATTGAAAATGAATTTAGGTCATTTATCTATATATAATTAATGGTTGAGATTAATTGGAGTTAATATGAATATTTTCCTATATTTTAAGAACATGGAAGTTAATTTTTAAAGGAAAATTATTTTGGAGATGAAATCAAATTCATTGATTTGTTAAAATGAATGGTTGAGATCTTTTCTTATTTCTCACGTATGGATAATTTCTTATATGATCCAAAACTGTGTACATATAATATAATTTAGAGAACCATACTAAGTTTAAAATTATTGATTGTAAAATATGTATTTTAATAAATTTATAATCCTTATTTTTTTTTATCATATAGTAAAAGAAAATTTGTACTCCAAAAGCGAGTAAAAATCAGATGTATGGTAGAATATACAAATATAATGTAATTTTTTAAAGTTTTGCTTGAATACCAATAATTTAACATATGTTTAATGGATCTTTCATTGAAGTACTCTTCTCGAGCTTTTCATTACTTTATGTGGAAGTCAAATAATTGTTTTGACATAGAAAATGTTTGAGAAACATATTGTGACATCCCATTAGTATGTCTCGTCCTGGATCGACGAAGTTAGATACAAATATTATACGCATGTGCACGTAATCAAGATCGTCTCAACAAGAAATGTAAATTAGAAAATATGCATGATTCAAATACGAGAAAATAAATACGACGAAAAATTAAACTAAAATAAATGATGTTTCAACACGAAAATAAAGAGATAATATATTTTTTATTTGAGCAACTATAAATAAAATTAAAGTAAAGATAAATTTGTTAAACACAATATTTTGAAAAGGAAAGTTATGACAAAAAAGTTTCAGATAAGAATTAGGTGAGAAACATACTTGAATTTCATATTCCCTTTATATTTTATTTTCACTATAAAAGATATGATGCAACGATTTCATTAGCAACTCTCACACTAAAGTGAACCACACAGTTGTATACAAACTTTTCAGATCTCATGATTTAGATTCGATTACCCAATCTCGAAGTGTAATCTTCTTCTTTTAGCATCCAGTGGTGTAATCTCAATTTGTCTCCACCGCTTCGAGGTTGTGTTCTCCCCCTTTTCTCTCAGCTAACCTTCCCACTTACATATTGCGGCTTCAACTTTTAACTAGCTCATAGGTTTTATAAAATAACATGCTAAAAAGGTCGAGCTATTCTCTGTAAGCTCATTCAATTCAGGTGCACTCAGAGTTTGACATTTAGTTAAGAGCTTCAAGTGTCATTTTTGTGTGCTTCTAAATACATTCAAACTCTCTCTCCACAACTAATTCTCGTAGAGCATCCTTTTGTTGTAGTCACATCAAAACATTCATCATTCTTATTCCAAAACAACAATCTTAAAATATAATATTTTCTTAAAACAAACAAGACCAAAACTATGAAATAATGCAACTAAACTTACAAACACGAATGACAACTCACAACTAACCACAAAAAATAACATAAAAGAAGTAAAATAATAGTAACTCTTATTCAAGATTTATCACACCCCCAAACATAGAATATTACTCGTTGTCAATTGATGATAACACATAAATGGGGGAACGACACGTAGACAATGACAACACACACACACACGTAAACACACAACAACCACAAACAATACTATAAGGGGATGATTGATATGATGTAATGGTCCAGAAATGGTATAGAATAATGATCAGGATTGATCGTTCTTGTAGAAATTAGTAAACCCTTCAACATGGAATTAATCATTCATTCCAATACCCTTAATATTAACTATTCTCAATTAACAACAATGAAGTTTATTTTGATTTTTGAAAAAATAATTGTTATTTATTTTCTAAAAGTGACTTATTAAATATATTTTTTTTGGAAATTCATACGAAATATGTCGAGTCGGGCTGACCGGGCCGATCTTGATTTATTAGGTCAAAGGAAGAAAATCGACCAATATAATTTTAAAATAGTTTTTTTTTTGCACAACCAGCGAATAATAGTAGTAAACAAAAATTATTTTTCATAACTAATGATATTCAGTTTGAAAAGTTTACGAATATGTTTGAATATAATTTTAATATATCGAACTTCAAATAGTTCGCAAACTTATATACGAACTAGTTTGTAAGCTTGTCAAATTAATATAAAATATATATCATAACAGATAATTTTAATAAACAAGCTTTTTAACGAGTACAAACTCGAATATTGAACGAACTCGAGCCGAGTTCGAGTTTGAATTCGGATTCAATATTAAATTGAATAATAAACGAATTGAACTTGAGCTCGATTTTTATTTGTTGAAATGAATTCGAGCTTGATTTTAGAATTTTAAAAAATTTAATCATTTGATTATTATAATGCAATTTAATTAGAAAAAATATTTTTTTTCATTCATTTATGTGAGAATATCAACTATAGGAATGGAATGAATTAGTTCATTCATTTTTTATTTTCATTCCATTTTAAAGTTAATTCAATTCCCACTAAATATGATTCATCCCCTAAGATCATAAAGCACATAAGTAAAACCTCTCATAACATAGCACAACGAGGGAATGCAAAATTGACTTCACTCGTCTTTCAACCTTGAACTAAAAGTGTTTAAGTGTAAATGAGCTGAATGAAATCAAAACAATTGCTTGCAAGTACATAGTTCTTCCCAAGTTAGTCAATTCACTAATAAAATTATAGATCTTCACTTTCAAAAATGTGACTTTAAGTATCACTACGCGAATTGAAAGTGTTTTAAGTGTAAATGAGTTGAAGGAAATCAAAATAATTTCTTGCAAGTACATAGTGCTCCACTAATATAGATATACACTAAATATAATATCAAAAGGACAACTCAAACTTGTAACATATGATTGGGGTTCAAGTAGGTATATCTGGCTCAAACTCCTCAACACCCTAACAAATCAGTACGCGATAGTAACACACACCTCACATCGGCCATGCCTAAAGAAAAATTATTTTTGACCCTCCCAATTTAGTACAAACTCTTCTCCCAACAAAACACCAATTCCATAAACTCTTTTTTCTCATTCATCTTTATGGGGTGATTTTGAAACATGAATCAAACCCTTTATAAATATTTCAACATTTCTAATAAATTCTAGTGATTTTATTTATAATACTTCTTAATTCTGGACCAGAAACTTGGACCAGAACGTCTGCTGAACCAGAACGTGGACCAG